>JACEFZ010005399.1:0-17500 GCA_014155875.1 Cepaea nemoralis
CTGACGGTGGGAGACACCTATAGGTGTCACTGATCAGCCACCGCCCGCCTCAAGCTGGGCAGCCCCCAGCCAATTGGGTGCTGATCCGCCACAGCCTGCCTGCTTCAATGGGTGCTTGGGGCTAGGACAAAATCTGAATCGCAGGCTGTAAAACCAATGCACCAGGTACAAACAAAAATAAAAATAGAAACCTCAAGCTACGGCTTGCAACCTGGAACGTGAGAACCATGTGTCCAGGATTTTCCACTGACTTGACCAATATTGACGATGTGAGAAAAACGGCTGTGATTGATGCCGAACTCAATCGTCTTAACATTGATATTGCTGGCCTGCAGGAGACTCGCCTCGCTGAGGAAGGGTCACTCAGGGAAAACAACTACACCTTTTTCTGGAAGGGTAGAGGGCAGGCAGAAAAAAGGCAACACGGTGTGGGCTTTGCAGTAAAGAATTCGCTACTGGGAATGATTGAAATTCCAGCAGGAGGAAATGAAAGACTATTATCCCTGCGCTTGGCAACCTCTTGTGGGTTTGCCACCATTATTACTGCATATGCACCGACACTCGATTCCTCTGATGATGTGAAGGATTTGTTCTATGAGGAGTTAGACTCCGTGATCAAGGCAGTTCCAAAATCTGACTACATTTATATGCTCGGTGATTTCAATGCTCGTGTGGGTAAGGACTCGAGTTCATGGCCAGTGTCCCTTGGAAAATACAACATCGGTCGCATGAATGAAAATGGGCAAAGGCTGCTGGAGCATTGCACCAGTAATGACCTATGTATTACAAACTCTTTTTTTAAAACAAAAGAGATGCATAAGGTCACATGGAAACATCCAAGATCCGGCCATTGGCACCAGCTGGACTTCATCATCACACGGAGACAACATCTGAACCATATATCATTGACTCGTAGTTACCACAGTGCTGACTGTGATACAGATCATTCTTTGGTTGTTGCAAGAGTTAGACTGAGACCAAAGAGAATCTACACAGCTAAACACAAATCTAGCCCCAGGATTAATATTATTAACACTCATGATCCTGAAAAGTGCTTTCAGTTTCAACAGCAACTTGAAGACGCTTTCACTGATACACCAGAAAATTGTACAGTAAATGAAAAGTGGGGTCAAATTAAGGAAACTCTTTATAAAACTGCCGTAGGGGTTTACGGCACTGTGGATCATAAGAGGCAGGACTGGTTTGCGGCCAACAGTGAGACTCTGCAGCCCTTGATTGATAAGAAGAAGAAAGCTCTCTTAAGAAACAAGGAAAGACCAACGCGTAACACTCTGAGTGAGCTAAGGCAAGCTAGGAAGGATGTGCAAAAGGCTGCCAGGCAGTGTGCAAATGATTATTGGATCAAGTTATGTGAGTCCATTCAAATCGCAAGTGATAAGGGAGACATAAGAAGCATGTATGAAGGAATAAAGAAAGCCTGTGGTCCAGTGATCAAAAGAAGTGCACCGCTGAAAACCTTGACTGGAGAAGTCATCACTGATAAGAAACAGCAGATGGACAGATGGGTAGAGCACTATTTGGAGCTTTACTCAAGTGAGACCAAACTAGCGGATGATGCCCTTAACGCCATAGAGGCTCTACCAACTCTTGACCACCTGGACACACTTCCCACCATAACAGAAGTTAAGTGTGCTATAAATGAACTTGCATCTGGCAAGGCTCCAGGTAAGGATGGGATTCCAATAGAGGTTATCAGGAGTGGGCAAGACACACTCACTCTACAGATCCACCAGCTAATAGAGCTATGCTGGCGTGAAGGACAAGTCCCACAGGATTTCAAAGATTCAAACATCATAACGCTGTACAAGAACAAGGGCGATCGGAGCGACTGTAACAACTATAGGGGTATCTCACTTCTGTGTATTGTTGGAAAAGTATTTGCCAGAATTGTTCTGCGCAGACTTCAAGTCTTAGGAGATCAAGTCTACCCCGAATCACAGTGTGGCTTTCGACAGAACCGGTCTACCACTGATATGATATTCTCATTGCGACAAATGCAAGAAAAATGCCGTGAACAGAATCAACCACTGTTTATTGCCTTCATCGACCTCACAAAGGCATTTGATTTGGTCAGTCGTGAGGGTCTGTTCAAGGCACTAAAGAAGATTGGCTGCCCACCAACTCTTCTGTCCATTGTGGAATCGTTCCACACAGGCATGAAGGGTATAATCAAGTTTGATGGTGCAACTTCTGAAGAATTTGAAATCAAGAGTGGAGTTAAGCAAGGTTGTGTACTAGCTCCCACCCTCTTTGGAATATACTTTTCACTTCTACTGAAATATGCATTTCGTGATCAGGATGGTGGTATATACATTCACTCACGCTCAGATGGCGGCCTCTACAATGCTCAGAGATTGAAGGCTAAGACCAAAATTAGGAGGGTACTGATCAGAGAGTTGCTTTTTGCAGATGATGCTGCAGTTACGACCCACTCTGAGGAAGAATTGCAATGTCTACTATCTGCATTCTCCAATGCTTGTTCTGAATTTGGTTTAACAATTAGCAAAAAGAAGACACAGATTATGTCACAAGGTGCACATGAGGTACCATCAATCTTTATTGACGACGCCGAACTAGAGATAGTAGACCATTTTACATATCTAGGATCAGTGGTAAATAGCAAATTATCCCTAGATCAGGAAATCAACACCCGGATTGGTAAGGCAGCAACAACAATGAACAGGTTAAGAAAAAGAGTCTGGGAGAACAGGAAGCTTACTGCCAAAACAAAAGTCCTTGTCTATCAAGCCTGTGTCCTTAGTACTCTTCTCTATGGCAGTGAAACCTGGACAACTTACTCACACCAAGAGAACAATTTAAACAGCTTTCATATGCGGTGTCTGCGAAGAATTCTTGGTATTAAGTGGCAAGACAAAATCACAAATACTGAAGTATTGGAAAGATCAGGTTGTGTGACAGTTTATTCCATGCTCAGTCTTCGTAGACTTAGATGGATAGGACATCTTAGGAGGATGGATGATGGTAGAATACCAAAGGATATCTTTTTTGGTGAATTACAGATGGGTAAGAGATCTCAGGGTCGGCCTCTACTACGATACAAAGATGTGTGTAAGCGGGACATGATTGATACAGGCATTGATAATGCACATTGGGAGCAAGTCGCCGCTGAACGTGTTGCATGGAGGGCAAATATCAGAAATGGAATAAAGTCAAAGGAGAAAATTATTGCAGAAAAGTCACACACCAAGCGTTTGAGACGTAAGATGGTGCATGATGGTGGAAATGACCACGTGTTCGCATGCACCCACTGTGAACGGACATTTACAGCGCAAATTGGCCTTATCAGTCACACTCGCTACCGCCATAGTTAAAAGTTATTATGCCTTTTTAGAGCACAAACTATCGTCTGTCAAGACGGCAAGGTGCCAATGAATGCAATGAATGATCCACAACTATGAGATCCTACCTGGCTGTCAAAGTTGTAATTTTTGGTCGACATCACATCCCACATAAATGAACAGAATTTGTAACTTCAAGGAAAGAATAACCTCGTCTGTGATCTCTACAGAATCATCAAAGGATGTCGAAGAAAGCTGTCATTGTTTGAAGCACAACTGGAAGAAGAAAACTTATCTCATTTTCACAGTTTCAACGAGTTTTGCGCTACAATCACCGAAGATGTTCAACCTCGATTTTCCGAGAAAAATTATTCGTGACTTGTAAAAGCATTTTTAGGAGAGATTTTCAGATCTTGACAGAACTGAGAATGACATTCTTCTGTTCCAGAATTCTTTCGATTGTAACCTTGATGATGTGCCAGTTGAACTACAGTTGGAGCTCATTGATTGGCAAGCAAATGACTTGTTGAAAGAGAAGCACAGAGAAGGTAACCTGTTAAAATTTACCGCTGCTTATCTGAGGTTGAGTTTCCTAAACTGAAGAAATCTGCCGCTGGTATGGCACCAGTGTTTGGAACAACTTATGCCTGTGAGCAAACATTTTCAAAAATGAAATATGTGAAGTCAACACATCGAACGAGATTGAATGATGAACATTTGAAAGTTATTCTATTGATTGGATACAGCAATTCCAAACCAAACACTTATGATACCTTGAAAGCCAAATATCAGTTTCACAAATCTCACTAACCTTTTTTGCTGCTTAGTTTGTGAGATTCAGTTTAGTTTAGTTTAGTTTAGTTTAGTTTAGTCGACGGATCAACATCACGGCACACGGGTGTAACCCATAAGTGCTCCGTTTTCCTCCTAACTCAAACCTGAGTCTGGAGAAACTCAGCTCAGTGCACGAACTCCGTAGCACCGCCAAGGATCCTGAAATACTTTGGGTAGATTTTTAACTCGAAATTTTGCCCGGGCAGCGCCGTTAGGCTACTCTTTTTCGATTTCAACTGCCAAGGGATTTTTTGGGTGCGCAACAATATACACGGGCGGCGCAAGTATTGAACAGAATGAGTATCCGGCCCGCCCTCGTCATTTTGTCAGTTATCCGGCCAGCCGTGACAAAAGTTTAGTGACCCCTGACTTTTTTTCTTTTCTTTTTTCTTTGCATATCCCCTACAGGACATCTCTGTCAACAGCAGCATCTTTCAGCTGTCTGTTGATTTCCTGGCAAGATTACGCTCAGTAGTTTGCCATTGCTTTCTGAGTGGCCGGCTCAGTATCTCGCAAGTCACCAGCGGGGGTCGAACCGCTCCCAGTTCTCTCCCGCTAAGAGACTCTGCGTGATAAACGGGATTACGGAGAAAGTGTTGTAACCCCTCAGCCAGAGGGACCGGCGACCCCTGACTTAGATAAACAAAAAGTTCTCCCTAAGGAGAATCAGGAGCCATCATATTAAAACTAAATTGTAATTATTACTTCTTTAATCAGAAACCATCAGATTAAACCTAAATTACGATCATTAAACTTGGCTCTGAGGAACGGCTGGCCAAGTGAATAGATTGCCGGGTTCTCCTCGGTAAGGTGTGGATGTTTTTTTTCTGTCGGGAGTGGGGGAGGGGGCAGAAGAAACCCCTAACCTGCACAGTTCGCGGCGACAGCGCTAGCCAGGTGGCTTTAATTCCTCAGGCTCAAGAATCCTCCCTCCCCGTCCTACACCGCAAGATACTATCGTTATCGGCGGTAGATGACAGTGACAGTTGAAAGTCTTGGCTCCCAGAGGGAATACAATGTTGTTTATGCCGCTCCATCGCTGTACAGACGGTGCTAATCATGAGTCTTTTATAATGGGAGGAAACTATCTTAGTACAACCAAACTCTTTGGACGCCAATTATTTCCTTCTGTGGTAAAAGAGAACATAAATTAATTATAACCTAACTCAGCTCTGCGTATGAACATTGGAAACGGACCCTGAGATTATTGATGCAAACAAAACTGTCACGCAGTCGGCGACGATCACTATTAACAATAAAGTCATCAGCGGTCTGTTTATTTGTAAAAAAAAACATTTTAACCTATTTATTTAATTATATTAAATTAATTTAAACTATTCTTTACTTTTGCCAGCCAGGAGTTTTTAACAACGGTTCTCAAAGTAAATATTGTTATGGGGCTTATTTTTTTTTTTTTTTAGTAGTGTCTAAGTTGCCATGCACTGCAAATTATCGGTAACAACTGTTTAACTCATTCCGCTTTGGTCACTGAGGTCAGTTTGCTGGCTTTCAGTCTGTTGATTTCTGTTAGTCCGGAAATGTTAAAGCTCTATTCTGCTGTTTGTGTTCATAGGGATAAATCGCACTTATTGATTTACTGCGTTTAATAAATTGCTGGTGGACGCTGATGGGTTGTGTGCTAGTTGTGGCGTTCTCTGTGATTTCATTGCGACTAAATTTTTTAGCGAATATATATTTTAGTCTGTAACTGTCAACAACAATTTTGCAACGACATTGTAACTACCTATGTGCGTCATTCGCTTACCATCTTTACGCAACAGGGCGGCGATTTTAACTAGTTGTCAGGGTTCAAAATACAGATCCCCTTCCCCTGGTTCGCTTCTTGTTCTGTTGTCATAACATGTTAATTTGCATTGTTTATGTTTACAAAATCCATTTGACAATGTTTTTCCTATGTGAATATAACATGCACAACTGATGAACGAAAGATGAGTAATTGGAATGACCGAATGTAAGAAGGGCCTGCGTGCCCAATTTGTGACCCTTTGAAAATAAAGTTCGTTCGTTCATTCATTCGTGGTTAAAATGGCAATTCGGTAACAATTCTATCTCTGGAACCGGTTGGCTATTTTCTCTACCGGAACGTGTTTCTTTTGCCCGGGAGTTCTTTATATTTGTAATTTTTAATTCTTTTCTTTCGACATACACTGTCATCTTCATGTGAAATGCCGATAAGCATAGGTGGTCATATTTCACCATCTCACAGGATCACTAGAGTCGTGGATCAGCTCTGTGTTCTTGTTCCGACCATGCCATGCGATCAAACCATCCAAATAAATACTTCTCTTACTTACTTCTCTGCCGTCCCCTTGCTCTTTTCCTCAATCTTGTCATTTGTCACCAAGTTTTCTAGTTTATTTCTTCTTATAACGTGTTCAATATATATATATAGACTGGCTACTTCTAATTTCTTTAATCAGTTTACAGTTTTAATTTGCTTCTTGTAAGACTTGCTCATTGGTTTTTCTGTCTGTCCACATATGCTATCGCGAGAGAAATTGCAAGGATGATGGTCACAATCACTCCTGCTGTTCTATTCACATTGGTGCCATGGGACGTGACTTTTATTTCTTGCACCTGGCTAGTTCATGAACAAGTTGTTCCATTTAAATTTTCTACACACCCTTAAGACGTTGTGGTATATTTTGAATTTCAAGGGAAACACCTTTTGCTTAACAGGATCCCAGACTCTAATCTCCATGAGGCTGAAACTATGACAGATGTTTACGGCGCCTTCTTTCGTGACTTTCTCACCGCAAAATGACCGATATGCCGTCGTTCGTAAATAAAAATCCAAGAAGAAAGAGCACATATTAAACGGCTCAAGAAACAGGAAAAGAATTAAATAGTCTACACAGAAAACACCAACAGTAAGACCCAGATAGAAGACATAAAAACAGAAGAGGAGAAAGAAACAGAAAGTGAAAACTAAAGCGACCAAGAACACAACAGTGACCAGGGAAAGAGACTACACTCCACCAAGGACTAGAGTGGAAGATTTGAAAGAAGAGATAGACCACGAAGATTCAACGATAGATCAAGACGTACGAGAGATGGATGGACTCACTGTCAGGTCGATTACCGATGAAACACTCCTTGAAAAACTAACACTATGAGTATGGGCACGGAGGCCAGCATGGATGAATGGATAAGAGCGCTTTTTCTTGAACATCCGATGTGCTGATGGTAGGCTAAAATGTTAACTTCTCGTCCTTGATTTGCAGATGTAAATTATAAGTACCTCTGAGGTCGGATTACGTTCGCCTGATGGTGAGGGACACTGGTAATAAAGATAGCTAATCCACATGCAAAATCCAGTCCAGTGCTACTAGTAGTAACGTGTGTGAGTGCTCCAAAAATATATCTTTTTTTTAAAGATGGGGCGTGAACCTAACAACAACATGCCTTAAAAGTGCACAATCTGACCAAACAAGAAAACAGAAAAAAGAAAGAAATTAACACCCAGATCCGCTTAGAATTCAAGAAGCGTAACCCTTAGCTCTGTTTCCACAAGCAGAAAGGAAACACCATAGGGGACCCGTATTATAATACGTCGACAGACCGACAGTTGAACGGAGCCTGAACACATTTTTCTTCAAACAAGCGTAGCGAGCAGCAGTCGCACGCCTCGACATCATCATCTAGCGCGGGCCAGAGTCAGCGTGGGCATACACAGCACAGAGGATGGTATTAACAGTCAAATAGGATGGCGGCAGGTACCATCAAGAATGACTATGGAGAAAACCACCGCCTGCAGAACACTAGCATTAGCAGCAGGATGCTATCATCATATTAGAATCCATGATTAAGCTTCAGAAAATTGCAAAGGCCAAATTCTACATGCTAACTGGGTTGACAACGAATAAATCACAAAAACAAAAAACAAAAAGAAGTAGATGGAAAGCTTTATAAAAACACGATCACAAGCAACAAAATGAATGTTGCGGCCAAAGCCTTCGTCGGCACAAAAGAACAAACAGACACCGATACCAAAAATATATATGTAAAATCTAGGCATCATTGTTGTGGACTAGACACCCATAGCATGGAATCCGCGTGTATGATTCTAACAAAGCGGCTGAACCGGAAATGTAGTTGAGGGGAAAGCGGGGGTCAAAGGGCTAAGGTTAATAGAACCATGGGCCAACGGATTGTTATATAAACATGAGACGTGAACACCGGGTGCAGAAAGGGATGGAGAATAGATACACCAGCCACTATGTCAACATGGTACATAAATACACTAGCCACTATGTCAACATGGTACATAGATACACTAGCCACTATGTCAACATGGTACATATATACACTAGCCACTATGTCAACATGGTACATATATACACTAGCCACTATGTCAACATGGTACATATATACACTAGCCACTATGTCAACATGGTACATAAATACACTAGCCACTATGTCAACATGGTACATAGATACACTAGCCACTATGTCAACATGGTACATATATACACTAGCCACTATGTTAACATGGTACATATATACACTAGCCATTATATTAACATGGTACATAGATACACTAGCCACTATGTCAACATGGTACATATATACACTAGCCACTATGTCAACATGGTACATATATACACTAGCCACTATGTCAACATGGTACATATATACGCAAGCCAGTATGTCAACTCAACTCTCATCTCATCTCATCTCATCTCATCATGTTCCTCTTGTACCTTGCGGTGTCGAGGTGAAGTATAAACAGCGGGAGAGTGCCCGCTTATGGGCTTCATGTATCGATATTCCCATGGACTCTGTTACTCCCTGCGTCCATTGTTTACGTGGTCGGCCTTTTCCTCTGCTTCCCTCTGGTCTGTACATCATTGCTTGTTGTGGTATACTGTTATTTGGTAACCTACTTGCATGGCCAAACCATTTGACTTGCTGCCTTCTAATAAAATCTAGTGCAGCTATAACCCCCACTTTAGTCCTGATTTCTTCATTTCTGATCTTATCTCTTCTTGATACATTGAGTATTCTTCTCAGGAATCTCATTTCTGTTGTGATTTTTCTTTTCTCTTTTTCTGTCATTGTCCAGGTTTGGCATTGGTAACATAGAGTTGGTAGGAAGATTGTGTTGTAAAGCGCTTTCTTAGTAGTTATTGATACATGTTTGTTCTTTAGTATTGGTGCCATTTGTCCAATGAGTTGGTTTGCCTTATTGCATCTATTTTCGACCTCTTCTTCTGATTTGCCGTTTGATGATATTATACTTCCTAGGTACTTGAAACTCTTTACTTAGTTAGTTAGTTAGTTAGTCGCAGTTCCAACTTCACAGCAACGGGTCGTCCCCATTATGCTCCGTTCCTGTGCCAGTGAATATCACACAAAACGCTCCCCACTACCCAGTGTGAAAAGTGGAACTCTTTACTTGTTTCAAGGGATGTTCATTTAGGTGAATCGTTGTTGCTTTTTTTCTTTAGTTATAGTCAATACCTCTGTTTTACATGTGCTAATTTTCATGTTATGTTCCCTACATATTTCGTTTAGAATATCCATGTGGTCTTGTAATTCAGCTTCTGATTTTGCTATTAGTGCTTGGTGGTCCGCAAGCAAGAGTTCTCTAATGATTCGATTTGCAAATGGTTCTTCTTCTGTGTTCTCGTCATGCGGTGTTCTTGCGGTCTCTGTTTGGCTGGTTTCTTTACATATGTTGTCTATATATGTTTTAAACAAGAGAGGGGACAAGACACAACATTGTCCTAATCCGGATCTCATGGTGAAGGGTTATGAGTGTCCTCCAGTTGCTTTCACTATGCATTCACTGTTGTTGTATAAGCTTTTACATAGGTTTGTTAGATGTGTACTCACTCCATAATGTTTAAGGATTTCCCACAGTTTTTTTCTATCTACTCTATCAAATGCATTTTCTTGGTCGACAAAGGCTAAGTAGAGTGTTTCATTGAATTCGATTGATTTTTCTATAAGTTGTCTAAGAGCAAAAATGGTATCTGCGCATCCTTTGTTTTTCCTAAATCCAAGTTGTGTTTCGCTTAGCTGTGGTTCTATTATAGTTCGTAATCTTTTCTCAAGAGTTTTGCAAAATATTTTCCCAGTATGACTCAACAGTGAAATGCCTATGTATTGTGTGCAGTCTCTTTTGCTGCCTTTGTTAGGATCGGCTAGCCTCTCCCAGGAGGGGTATAAAGTGAAAATTAGTAACCTGCTGATGATCCGCAGACTACACAAGTCAACCCCACCTCCACGTGGTGTAGACTAGGAAACCATAACCGCGAGGTCATGGGGTAACTGGGCTATGGCTCGCTATAGGGGATGGACTCCCTGTGGTCAGATTGTTTTCCTGACCTAGCAAGCCGGCAAGGGATCTTCATACTGCACGTAGAAAAACTAAGAAGTATAAACTATGTGGACATGGTACATATAAACACTAGCAAACATCTTGAGATCCATCATTGGATGGGTTTTATGTTCTATCATGTCATTGGATGCCTACTATGATATATCATGTCAATGGAAGGGTGTTATGTTATATCATGTCAATGGAAGGGTGTTATGTTATATCATGTCAATGGAAGGGTCTTATGTTATATCATGTCCAAGGAAGGGTATAATATTATATCTTGTCACTTGAAGGGTGTTATATTATATCATTTCAATGTAATTGTGTTATGTTATAAAATGTCAATAGAAGGGTGTTATGATATATCACGTCACTGGAAGGATGTTATGTTATAAAATGCCAATAGAAGGGTGTTATGATATATCACGTCACTGGAAGGATGTTATGTTATAAAATGTCAATAGAAGGGTGTTATGATATATCACGTCACTGGAAGGATGTTATGTTATAAAATGTCAATAGAAGGGTGTTATGATATATCACGTCACTGGAAGGATGTTATGTTATAAAATGTCAATAGAAGGGTGTTATGATATATCACGTCACTGGAAGGATGTTATGTTATAAAATGTCAATAGAAGGGTGTTATGATATATCACGTCACTGGAAGGATGTTATGTTATAAAATGTCAATAGAAGGGTGTTATGATATATCACGTCACTGGAAGGATGTTATGTTATAAAATGTCAAATAGAAGGGTGTTATGATATATCACGTCACTGGAAGGATGTTATGTTATAAAATGTCAATAGAAGGGTGTTATGATATATCACGTCACTGGAAGGATGTTATGTTATATCATGTCAATGGAAGGGTCTTATGTTATATCATGTCCAAGGAAGGGTATAATATTATATCTTGTCACTTGAAGGGTGTTATATTATATCATTTCAATGTAATTGTGTTATGTTATAAAATGTCAATAGAAGGGTGTTATGATATATCACGTCACTGGAAGGATGTTATGTTATAAAATGCCAATAGAAGGGTGTTATGATATATCACGTCACTGGAAGGATGTTATGTTATAAAATGTCAATAGAAGGGTGTTATGATATATCACGTCACTGGAAGGATGTTATGTTATAAAATGTCAATAGAAGGGTGTTATGATATATCACGTCACTGGAAGGATGTTATGTTATAAAATGTCAATAGAAGGGTGTTATGATATATCACGTCACTGGAAGGATGTTATGTTATAAAATGTCAATAGAAGGGTGTTATGATATATCACGTCACTGGAAGGATGTTATGTTATAAAATGTCAATAGAAGGGTGTTATGATATATCACGTCACTGGAAGGATGTTATGTTATAAAATGTCAATAGAAGAGTGTTATGATATATCACGTCACATGGAAGGATGTTATGTTATAAAATGTCAATAGAAGGGTGTTATGATATATCACGTCACTGGAAGGATGTTATGTTATAAAATGTCAATAGAAGGGTGTTATGATATATCACGTCACTGGAAGGATGTTATGTTATAAAATGTCAATAGAAGAGTGTTATGATATATCACGTCACTGGAAGGATGTTATGTTATAAAATGTCAATAGAAGGGTGTTATGATATATCACGTCACTGGAAGGATGTTATGTTATAAAATGTCAATAGAAGGGTGTTATGATATATCACGTCACTGGAAGGATGTTATGTTATAAAAATGTCAATAGAAGGGTGTTATGATATATCACGTCACTGGAAGGATGTTATGTTATAAAATGTCAATAGAAGGGTGTTATGATATATCACGTCACTGGAAGGATGTTATGTTATAAAATGTCAATAGAAGGGTGTTATGATATATCACGTCACTGGAAGGATGTTATGTTATAAAATGTCAATAGAAGGGTGTTATGATATATCACGTCACTGGAAGGATGTTATGTTATACCACGCCAGCAACATCTACCGTCTTTATTTCCCAGGATATTTCCTAAGGGTAGGTCTACCTGAAAGTCATGGTCAAATAGTTTTAACAATTATTATCAATTTGATTTCGAACACATTTCCACCAATCCATTTCAGACTGGTAGGATAAAATATTATCTACTTCTTTATTATTATATATTCTTCTACGAGAGCAAATTAATAACTACGAAAGTATTTCTAAGCTTAAAATACTAAATTCGGTGATCAGTTTTATTTATGAGCTCTCCAGACTTGGATAATTATTTAACCAAAAAACAACGAATACTTCGAATATAAATTCTCCCATCCACATAAAAGCGCACGTTAAAAGTGAATAAAGTGAAGGCAGTAAGATCATAACTGTATCCATACAACACAGGCCGGTCATGCAAACAATGGGCACATGAAATAGTAGAGTCCATGGGGATCTCGAACAAACGAAAGAACGAACGAACGAACGAACTTTATTTTCAAAGGGTAACAAATTGGGCACACAAGCCCGTGTGACATTCAGCCCTTCCAGTCACTCATCTTTCGTTCATCAATAGTGCATGATACATTCTCATAGGGAAACAACCGAATTGTCAAATGAATGTCGTAAACATTTTTAAAAAACTGTCATTTACTGCCAATATAGTACCTTGCGGTGTATGGCAGAGGGGTCTTTGAGCCTGAGGAATAAAAGCCGCCTGGCTAGTGCAGTCGCCGCGAACTGTGCAGGTTAGGATTTTCTTTTTGCCCCCGACAGAAAAAAATCCGACACCTTACCGAGGGATCGAACCCGGGCCTCCCGAATGAGAGTCCGGCGTTCTAGCCTCTCGGCCAGTCGTAAACATAAACAATACATTTTACCATGTTATGAGGCACATCCCCCATCCACCCACACCTCCACAAACCCACACATCCTCCACTCACCCACACATCTCAAGTCCACAACACATCTCCCCACATACACCCCCACCCATTCATACCCTCACCCACCAATACACCCCCAATCACCCATCCCCCAACCACACATCCCTTAACCACACGCCCCTCACCCATACACACACATACCCCACCATAAATATACACACACATCTACCCACCCATACAAACATCCCCCACACACATACCCCACCCCACACACATCACCCCACCCCACACACATCACCCCACCCATCCATACACCCCCCATCAATCCACACACATTTCCCACCCACACACATCCCACCACCCACACATACATCCCCCGACCCACCCTCACATACCTCATCCTCTAGATCAGGGGTCACCAAACTTGTTTCACGGAGGGCCGGATAACAGAGAAAATGACGAGCGCGGGCCGGATAGTCATTCTGCACAATACTTGCGCCGGTCTCCGTGGCGAAATGTGTTATATACGCGGTTCGTAATCCCGTATCCCCGCGTTCGAAACACAGCTGCGCGCGATTTGGCAGCAGACAACGTTGTGCTGATTTTTACGCTATGTTATGGGTGCCGGTCGTTAAGAAAGCAATGGTAAACTACTGAACGTAAACTTGCCAAGACATCAACAACAGCAAACAATGCTGGTGCTGACTGCAAACGTCCTGTAAAGGATATACAACTAACTTTAACAATAATTTCAAGCTAGAACGAAAGCTCTTGGAAAAAACGACGAAAAACTAAGTTAATCATGGGAAGGTGCAATGCACAAAAACCAAAGACAACCAACATATTTATTTACTAAACAAAGTTATCAAAGAAGGCGACGTTAGCAAAAATATAGTTACATCAGACCTAATGTGCACATATCAGAATCTCACAAACTAAGCAGCAACCGAGGCTAGGGAGATTTGTGAAACTGACGCGTGGCTTTCAAAATACCATCAAAGTTTGATTTGGAATTGCTGCATCCAATCAAGAGAAATTGCTTTCAAATGTTCATCAGTCAATCTCGTTCGATGTGGTGACTTCACAGACTCCATTTTTGGAAATGTTTGCTCACAGACATAAGTTGTTCCAAACACTGATGACATACCAGTGGTAAATTTCTTAAGTTTCGTAATCTCAACATAAGGTAAGCAGCGGTACAATTCAACAAGTTTTCCTCCTCTGTGCTTCGCTTTCAACAAGTCATTTGCTTGAAAATCAATGAGCTCCAACTGTAGTTCAACTGGCACATCATAAAGGTTTCAATCAATCGGATCGAAAACATATTATATATCCTAGCAGCTGCACTAATAAAGGAACACAGTGACTAGAGTGTCCAGAAATTCTTCACTTCAACACGGCCAACGACGTCTGCGATGACGTGCATGTGGTCAACTGCCAGACCAACTACGATTTATAGTAGATGCCGTCAGCTAGCTTAAACTTTTGACATATGTCGGTGATGTCTGTAGAGAAATGCCATAGACAGAGTCTTAGACAGTGTAAACAGTTCAAAAGCATTCAATAGGAAAGCATGAATTCTCTTCATTGAAAAATAGACACTCGGCGTCCACTTTTCTTTAGCTAGTAGCCAAAATCGAACAGAAGTATATCACTCTCAGTTCTGTCAAGATCTGAAAATCTCTCCAAACTCTTTGAAACAGTGAAAATGAGAAAGGTTTTCTCCTTCCAGTTGTGCTTACAACATTGACAGTTTTCTCCGAATTCCTTTGATGGTTCTGTAGAGATCGCAATCGAGGTAACCTTTTCCCTGAAGTTTCAAGTTCAGTTCATTCATGTCGACCAGAAATAACAACTTTGACAGCCAGGTAGGATCTGATAGCTGTTAATCAGCTCTATCTTTTTCAGTGAGGAAAACATCTATTTCGTTTCGGAGCTTGTAAAATCGAAGCAAGACTTTACCGCAGCTGAGCCACCTGACTGGTGTGTGATAAGGCAAGTCACAGAATTCAGAATCAATTTCTTCAAGAAAAGCCTGGAACTGACGGTGAATGAGTGCATGTTCCCGAATGAAGTTCATAGCAGAAACGACTGGTTTTAATAAACAATAAATATCTAAGTCTTCCCACAGAGTACTTGCTGATGTATGATGCAGTGTATGAACAGAGGGCCCGGAATTTGCAAATCTTCCACCTGAGTCCTGATCTGCCCACCAGACCCTTCCTCACTCCAGCCATTTTTTACTCCATCAACTGTAAACACCTCGAAGCTGATTCCACTGAAGTTTATAGTCTTGCAAAATTGTTTGCACTTCCACGAAAATGTCTTGCCCAGTTGTTGTTCCATGCATGCTGCAAACGGACGCCAACTCTTCCGTTATCTGAAAGTCCAAATTGACACCACGAATGAACACGAGAAGTTGTGACGTACTCGAGAGGTCAGTAGACTCATCCAGCACCAGAGAATACCACAACAAGTTCCTAGCTTTCTCGCGTATCTGTAGCACTATGTTCTCTCCAAGTTCTTCTGTTCTCCGCACAACTGAACTTTCCGAAAGGCTGATAGTTCCAAACAAATTGGCTTTCTCAGGACACAAGTCATTTGCTGCTTCGATAATACACTCTTTGATGAAATAGCCATCAGTGAACGGTTTTCCTCGTTCTGCCATCTTATGCACTATTTTGTAACTTGCACGAGTGACAGATTCATTTTCAGTAAATTGTCTCGTGAAGAGATTTCTTTGTGTTTCTAAATCACTTTTAATGGTATCATATTTCCCAGAGCGTAACTTTCCAGACTACTTTTACAATTTTGATAGATGTTTTGTTTCGTAGTGCCGCCGAAGATTGTACTCTTTCAAAACGGCAACACTTTCGCTGCATGTTACGCAACTGGTTTTCTGATAATTTGTTTCCACAAAGAAGTACTTTACTCCCCATTCTTCATTGAAAAATCGTCCACTTTTCTTTTCCTAGTAGCCATAATAAAGGGTGAAGTACACGGGATCTGAAAATGAAAAAAAAAGACACTAAATTAGAAACATAATTAAAATCCTATTGAAACACAATAAATGCAGAGGGCTAGGGGTCACTGGTGAAGCTACGGCTCATCAAAGGTACATATACAGTTTATAGGTACCTTTGTGTAACCGCACAGAGATGATAGAGATAAGAGCACAACGCCTACTGCTCATGGGCCGTAGAAGAAGAGAGGAATAAGAAGACAAAGAGAATCTCATTCTATCTCCACGGCTAACAAGAAAAGAAAAGATTTAGAAATATCTGTAGAAATTCAGGTCCGTGTACAGGGAATCAGAATAATGTAATTGAAATGATACAACAACATCTGATTAATAATGCCAATGCCCTAATAAATAAAATTCATGATTAGATGCAATGACAAAATAGGCATCCCCATGAATACACAAACACATGATCATCCTTCACAGTACCAGTGATCTTCCATCACAGCATAGGTGGTCATCTAACAGAGTACCAGTGATCTTCCATCACAGCATGGGTAGTCATCCAACACAGTACCAGTGATCTTCCATCACAGCATTGTAACTGTAGTCTGATACACAACACCAGTAATTATCAGACAAGATGGAACAAAGGTCATTCATTCAGTAGCATGTCCTTTGCAGAATCTCGCTCCCATAACAACCTTCCGGAAAACCTCTCGATCATAAGCAAGGTGTCCCGCTTCAGGTACACCCATCTGGAGGTCAAAGGCCACATCCTGCACCCATCTTCTCTTTCGTCTTCCTCTTCCTCTCTTCCCAGGCATATACCCCTCCATTAGTGTTCTTGGGCACAGACATAGCTATTCTATACCTATATTCCTATTTAAGCTATGAAGGTTCGTTCAAAACTCACCCCACAGCAGATAATCGTCTATCCACAATCAAGATCCTCTTGGATATTTTGGATCTTCACAGGGCCTGTCTGCCCTCTCAACTGCGGTCTGAAAAACAGTGGCCACATTCGGCCGTGCCTGAGGTATGTTCGCTCATCTGCTTGGTAATGGCTCAGAGGGATGCTGAAAATTAGACATGAGCATCTTTTCGGCCTCAGTTGTTCTCAAGGCCAAAGAGGCGGGAACATGGCGTGATTGGGCTCTTATAGGCACGCCAACACAACATCCCAGCCTCCTATGCAT
>JACEFZ010005399.1:22500-118620 GCA_014155875.1 Cepaea nemoralis
ACAAAGACCGGGGGGGGGGGGGGGTAATTATCTCTGCCCAGTTTAACACATTGTCTAATTTAGCGCGGGACTTGTCTCTGCCCAGTATAACACATTGTCTAATTTAGCGCGGGACTTGTCTCTGCCCAGTATAACACATTGTCTAATTTAGCAAGGGAGAATTGTCTCTGCCCAGTATAACACATTGTCTAATTTAGCAAGGGAGAATTGTCTCTGCCCAGTATAACACATTGTCTAACTTAGCGCGGGACTTGTCTCTGCCCAGTATAACACATTGTCTAATTTAGCAAGGGAGAATTGTCTTTGCCCAGTATAACACATTGTCTAACTTAGCGCGGGACTTGTCTCTGCCCAGTATAACACATTGTCTAACTTAGCGCTGGACTTGTCTCTCGCCCAGTATAACACATTGTCTAATTTAGCAAGGGAGAATTGTCTCTTCCCAGTATAACACATTGTCTAATTTAGCAAGGGAGAATTGTCTCTGCCCAGTATAACACATTGTCTAATTTAGCCAGGGAGAATTGTCTCTGCCCAGTATAACACATTGTCTAATTTAGCAAGCGAGAATTGTCTCTGCCCAGTATAGCACATTGTCTAATTTAGCAAAGGAGAATTGTCTCTGCCCAGTATAACACATTGTCTAATTTAGCAAGGGAGAATTGTCTCTGCGCAGTATAAGACATTATCTAACTTAGCTCGGGACTTGTCTCTGCCCAGTATAACACATTGTCTAATTTAGCAAGGGAGAATTGTCTCTGCCCAGTATAACGCATTGTCTAATTTAGCAAGGGAGAATTGTCTCTGCCCAGTATAACACATTGTCTAATTTAGCGCGGGACTTGTCTCTGCCCAGTATAACACATTGTCTAATTTAGCAAGGGAGAATTGTCTCTGCCCAGTATAACACATTGTCTAATTTAGCAAGGGAGAATTGTCTCTGCCCAGTATAACACATTGTCTAACTTAGCGCGGGACTTGTCTCTGCCCAGTATAACACATTGTCTAATTTAGCAAGGGAGAATTGTCTCCGCCCAGTATAACACATTGTCTAACTTAGCGCGGGACCTGTCTCTGCCCAGTATAACACATTGTCTAACTTAGCGCTGGACTTGTCTCTCGCCCAGTATAACACATTGTCTAATTTAGCAAGGGAGAATTGTCTCTTCCCAGTATAACACATTGTCTAATTTAGCAAGGGAGAATTGTCTCTGCCCAGTATAACACATTGTCTAATTTAGCCAGGGAGAATTGTCTCTGCCCAGTATAACACATTGTCTAATTTAGCAAGCGAGAATTGTCCTCTGCCCAGTATAGCACATTGTCTAATTTAGCAAAGGAGAATTGTCTCTGCCCAGTATAACACATTGTCTAATTTAGCAAGGGAGAATTGTCTCTGCGCAGTATAAGACATTATCTAACTTAGCTCGGGACTTGTCTCTGCCCAGTATAACACATTGTCTAATTTAGCAAGGGAGAATTGTCTCTGCCCAGTATAACGCATTGTCTAATTTAGCAAGGGAGAATTGTCTCTGCCCAGTATAACACATTGTCTAACTTAGCGCGGGACTTGTCTCTGCCCAGTATAACACATTGTCTAATTTAGCAAGGGAGTATAACACATTGTCTAATTTAGCAAGGAGAATTGTCTCTTCCCAGCATAACACATTGTCTAATTTAGCAAGGGAGAATTGTCTCTGCCCAGTATAACACATTGTCTAATTTAGCAAGAGAGAATTGTCTCTGCCCAGTATAACACATTGTCTGATTTAGCAAGGGAGAATTGTCTCTGCCCAGTATAACACATTGTCTAATTTAGCCAGGGAGAATTGTCTCTGCCTGTCACGGAAAAAACTGCAGTTTAGTGATTCCTTGATAACTTACATATTAAAATACAAGGAAGGAGGAGGGTTAACCATTGTGTACGTCATTCTGAGAGGAGGAATAAAATTAACGATCATTGACCTACGAATATAAAAATAGGATACAGGTACTCGCTGAGGTCAGTGGCTGCCGCTCGTATCGGCCGACGGGAAAACGAACGGACAGAAGAACGGGGAACAGAAAGACGGTGATCAGAGAATAGATTTCTTTGAAGTGCGACCAGCGATGAACGGAGGAACAGCGTAACAACGGAGAGAAACGAACAACTAACCACTACGTGATTTCACCGCTTTTTGATGGGCAGGATACGGCAAATTTGATTGTAGATCAAACAATCAACGGAGGATTGGACACTTGTTATAAATAGTAGCAACTGGGGTTTCTGGTTAGTGTGTGTTCCAAACTGGGCTGAATGATCTATGCCTCCTGAGTGGGGAAAGAAATACACGTCCCTAATGGTTGAAAGAATATGGGATATTAGTGTGTTATTCGCTAGTGTATTTCGATTCCAGGAGGATAAGTGCATATATAAGGTATTAATACTTTAGAGTAATAGTTTTGGCATAGGACAATAGATGTGTGAGCATAGCGTTTATCATTGTTTTCTATTAGTGAATAGTTAGACTTTGGTGAATTCATATGTCTTATGTTGGTGTTTACTTCGGAAGCCTTGTCATTGCGGCTGGAGAAGGACACTTGCATAAGTAGTATTAAGTGGCAGACGCTTATCACTGGATCTGTTATACTTTTCACAGGTTCAAACTCCTATCCGGATATATCAGAGAAGATAGACACATACTTTTTGTGTGCTGGAAAAGCTTGGTTGAAAAAACTAAAGGCATTTCATTTGTGAGGAGAGCAAATACCTCAATAAACCAAGGAACAACCTAGACAAGATCAAATAAGAAATAAACTATACTTTTAAAGGAACGTTGAAAAAGAAGATCCAGATAACCTAAGTAATAAGGGAAAAAAGGAATATAAGTTTGCAGAAAGCAAAGTAAAATAAAACTACATACGTCTTGTATGCATAGACAATAGACAAGTCAAAACATTGCTACTCATAGAGACAATATGCTGAACTGTGGTGATGTGGTTTTTTTTCAATGTTGGATAAGTACTTTCATGAAACAGACTCGGGCGAAGTCATAAACTGACTGGATTATTATTACTGTACAGTGATCCAGCGGTGAACAGTTTTGTTTCATTCAATAACGGATTTACCGTCAGACTCAAGCATACGGATCATCCAGGGTGAGACCTTTCCTGTTTGATGTGCTGTCCTGTGGTTTTGCATAATGAGTGGGCGAGATGTGACACCGCTGCTAGACATTACGAGTTCAGTCTTGCACCAACAATAGAATACACTATCAACTACGCGTACACAGTCCATACACACACCAGACATAGTTTTTATTAATAAATATTTTATTTTTCGTTGAAAGGAACTGTTGTCGGAGTATGTGTTGAGGGTACAATAGAGAGAGAGAAAGGAATAGATATATGGAAGAGAAGACAGAAGGGAGGAGTGTAGACAGAAGTCAGTCAATAATCCCAACAGATAATAAGTTTGAAGATGTGCTTGTTGATTCCACATTCCTCCTGGGAAAACAAGTGACACTGCCCAGTATAACACATTGTCTAATTTAGCAAGAGAGAATTGTCTCTGCCCAGTATAACACATTGTCTAATTTAGCAAGGGAGAATTGTCTCTTCCCAGTATAACACATTGTCTAATTTAGCAAGGGAGAATTGTCTCTGCCCAGTATAACACATTGTCTAATGTAGTAAGGGAAAATTATCTCTGCCCAGTATAACACATTGTGTAACTTAGCCCGGGACTTGTCTTTGCCCAGTATAAACACATTGTCTAATTTAGCCAGGGAGAGTTGTCTCTGCCCAGTATAACACGTTGTCTAATTAGCAAGGGAGAATTGTCTCTGACCAGTATAACACATTGTCTAATTTAGCAAGGGAGAATTGTCTCTGCCCAGTATAATACATTGTCTAATTTAGGAAGGGAGAATTGTCTCTGACCAATATAACACATTATCTAACTTAGCGCTAGACTTGTCTCTGTCCAGTATAACACATTGTCTAACTTAGCGCTGGACTTGTCTCTGCCCAGTATAACACATTGTCTAACTTAACGTGGAGCTTCTTCCTAGTTAAAACATTGTGTGGCCGTGTGCTCGGGACGTGACAGCGATGATCGTAACCATAGTTTCAGAAAGTAAAGGACTCTTTCAAACGTTCCCGGGCGTATCGAGCTGACAGTGCATGTCTTATATACTTATAGCCCAATCGCTATTTACTGTTTCTTGTGTTTAGAAAAAAAAACACCTCTAAAAAGTACTGGAGAGTTTTGGTCATAGACCATAACCTTAAGAAGGGAAAATCCCAACTGCACCTCCCCGCGGTAGAGGATGGAAACACACTACGGTGTGGCTAACACAGCTCTGGGGACCGAGTATCCACCGGAATAAGTGGACAACTCTGCAGCTGAGCAGAGCAGGGCACTCACTTGTCCTGACAGTCGGAAATGGCTGTCAAAGGCAGAGTTAAAAGACCACCATGTGAATGTGGAAGGCAAGGGGAAACCACCACATTATCTTCCCAAGATTTCATGGCGACACACATTTCAGAAATAGTGAACGACGTTAATGGCTGTCTTAGGACATCCTCGTCCGGTAGGGACAGTCATGAGCCACAGGTGACACCAGACCGTCATCCAGCTACTGATGGCAAAACTAAAACAATAACTAAACTTAATAAATTTAGAGTAGGAACGTGGAATGTTAGGACATTAAATGAGCTAGGAAAGTTAAACAATGTTCTAAGAGAAATGGAAAACATGATAATGAATATACTAGGCATAAGTGAGATGAGATGGAAGGGATCTGGCAAAATTATAACCGACAAACACACAATAATTTATTCTGGAGGGGACACACATGAAAAAGGTGTAGGAATAATATTTGATGAAAATACAGCCAAATCTATGACTGGATACTGGTGCATTTCAGATAGAGTTATAATGGTCAAAATCAAAGGCAAACCAATAGATATAAATATTATACAAGTATATGCACCAACAACAAACAGTAGTGATGAAGATATACACAACTTTTACGATGAAGTTGAAATGGCAATAGCCAAATTGTATCACAAGAAATAAAAATAATACTGGGGGATTTTAATGCAAAAGTAGGAAAGGGAAAAATAGAGGATATAGTGGGGAATTACGGTTTAGGTACAAGAAATGAAAGAGGAGAGAAACTAATAGAATGGGCAAATATTAATGATATGATAATTGGAAACACAGTGGTTTAAACACCATAAAAGACGACTATACACATGGAAAAGCCCTGATATGAAAATACGCAACCAAATTGACTACATACTTATTAATAACAGATTTAGAAATGCATTAATTAATGTAAAGACAATGCCTGGTGTTGACGGTAATAGTGATCATGTACCATTATGTGGACAAATAAAAGTAAGATTAAAGAGAGCGGAAAAAATGGTTAAAAACTTGAGACTTAATAAAGAGGTTCTGAAAGTAGATAAAGAAATTCAAGAACAATACAGAGTGACTGTGAAAAATAGGTACAATGCAATAGCTAAAATACAAAGTATAGATGAACAATGGGAAATGTTAAGGGACTCCATTCATCAAACTAGCAAAGAAATATTAACGGAGAGAAGCCAAAAAGCTAAGAAAAAATGGATGAATGAAGAAATCTTAAGGCTGATGGACAAAAGGAAACAGAATAAAAATGACAAACAAGAGTATGCTAAGATAAATAAAGAAATAAGAGATAAATGTGTGAAGGCAAAAGAAAGTTGGTTAAATGAGCAATGCAGAAAAATTGAATTAAATTCCATTAAAGATCAAAAAAGTATGTACAGACAAATCAGCGAGCTCACAGGAAAAAAAATAAGAATAAATACAGGGTGTTTAAAATCAAAAACAGGACAGACTTTATTGGAGGAAGGTGCTATAATGAAGAGGTGGAATGAGTATATAAGAGAATTATATAATGGAGAAAGGGAAGAATTAACAGAAGAAAGTAACTTAGAAGGCCCACCTATTCTAAAAGAAGTCGCTGATGCTATGAAACATATGAAGAAAGGAAAAACAGCTGGGCCAGATGAAATCACAGTAGAAGAATTAGAAGTATTGGGAGAATTTGGGGTAGATATATTAACCAAAATGCTGAATGATATTTACAACAGTGGATATTTACCGAGCGATATGCTGAAATCTGTATTTATAGCAATACCAAAGAGACCAGGAGCACTTGAATGCGAAGATTTTCGTACAATTAACCTCATAAACCATGTCACTAAGCTTCTACTCAGAATTATAATGAGAAGAACAAGAAAGAAAATAAAAATGGAAATTAGTGAAGAACAGTATGGTTTTATGGAAGGAAAGGGTACAAACAATGCAATATATATATTACGAACACTAATAGAAAGATCAATAGAGAAACAAAGAGACATATATTTATGCTTCATAGATTATACTAAGGCATTTGATAAAGTAAAACATGATGAGCTGATTAAAATGTTGGAAGATATCAACATTGATGGGAAAGATTTAAGAATAATAAAGAATATATACTGGAACCAAGTAGCAGCAATTAAAATGGGAAATAAAGAGGGTAGTTAAGAACAGATAAAGCTAGGAGTACGACAGGGGTGTGTCTTGTCACCCGATCTCTTCTCCCTGTATAGCGAAGTAATAATGAGAGAGATCAAAGAGAAGCCAGGAATACTAATCGGAGGATATAATATAAACAATATACGCTATGCAGATGACACAGTATTGGTAGCGGATAATGCAACAGACCTACAACAATTGTTGGACAGTGTAGTAACAGAGAGTGCACAGAAAGGACTGTCCTTGAATATCAAGAAAACAGTAACAATGGTGATATCAAAGAAAGTGGGGACGCCAAAATGTGACATAGAAATAGAAGGGGAAATTCTCAACCAAGTGGATAATTTTAAATACCCAGGGGCACTTATAACATCAGATGGAAGATGTACAAAAGAGATTAAGAGCAGAATAGGGCAGGCAAAGACAGCATTTCAGAAAATAAAGAGTATCTTATGCAATAAAGTCGCTATCAATGAATGTAAGAAAGAGAGTACTAAAATGCTATATAGAACCAGTTTTGCTGTATGGAAGCGAATCTTGGAATGTAAATGAACAAATTAGGAAGAACTTAGAAGCAACAGAGATGTGGTTTTTAAGACGAATGTTGCGAATTCCTTGGACAGCCAGAGTAACTAACAATGATTGCCTGAAAGAGGCTAATGAAACTAGAACACTATATACAACAATAAGAAAGAGACAAACATCTTTCTTTGGTCATGTGATGAGAAGAGAGGCATTAGAGAACATCGTGACAACTGGAAAGATCGAGGGGAAGAGAGGCAGAGGCAGACCAAGAGAAATTATGCTGGACGGACTGAGACGGTGGCATGGAGGAATATCATCAGCAGAGTTGATCCAGAACACCAAAGACCGAGATCTGTGGAGAGCCATGAACGCCTACGCCAGCCGGCACGGCACTTGATGATGATGATGATGATGATGATGATGATGATGATGATGATGATGATGATGATGATGATGATGATGATGATGTGTTAAATATCATCTATATAATAAGTAGTAAGTAAATATTAGTAAGTAAATATATACGTAAGTCACAAATGACTGTAGAAAAATAACTAAATATGATAACACCTTGAAACCAGTTTATTTTTATACATACATTGTCCCTTTATTTCTCAACATAATTTCCACCAACATTGATGCACTTATCGCAACGTTTTATCAGTCCTCCCAAACCGGCTGCATAGAACTGCGTGCTTTGTTTTCATTTACCGGCCATCCCACGGAACTGTGTGACTTACTTATTGACTAGCCCGCGTAACTTTTCTACCCAGCTATGCACCGCGTTAAGGGAACATTTATCAGCATAAACCCTGGCGGGAGACATTTCGCGAATGACGCCGAAGTTGAATGTGAAGTGAAAACGTGGTTTAGAGTGCTTCCAAGATCATTCGTACCAAAAGTACTCTTATGGAAAACATGGAAGCATTATTAGCCGTCTGAAATGAAGACCAGAACCAACGGAATATGCCTGTGAGCAAGATGGGTATCCAAGAGAAATCAAAGTCTATCTATGAAGATCTTGCTAAGAAAGCGGGTGAGAGCAGTACTAGTAGTGCTGATGATAGTTTTGGAGCGAGACGTGGTTTTAATGCCTCTACGTCCTAATAACTCTGCCACTCACCCTCCAACCCACCTATATTTAGCCAATTCATCTCAACAAGCATCAAATAAACATTATAGAATACACTGTATTTCATTTAATTCTATGGGAAATAATGTTTCGCTATACGTCGTTTCACTTAAAGTCGCGTTTTACAAACACGTAACCCCGATGTTAACATGGGCTTTCCAGTATGCTCTTGTGATTGCTGTTACCACTCAACGGGCACTGTTAGCACCAGGTGTGTTAGACAGTATATTGATAGTATAGTGGCTTGTTGTGTATTAGCCTTAACGTGATCTGCTCCTCGAACTAGACTTGTGTGTAACATTGATTACCAATCAGTCAACAACCGCAACTATCAATAAACGCCTTGTCCAGGAACGTGAAATTTATTAGGTCATTTTCACAATGCTTACAAACAGTTTATTTACAATTTAACACTGAGCACATTAGCATGTAAACAAAGGCTCAAACTGATTTCTCTGGACTCTGCTGCTAAACTCTCAACAGCATTCCCTACTCACAATTTCATGTCTGACAAGATTCTTCTGGTTTGACTCTAGATGCTAACCCCCAACTGAATGGCCACTGTGTATCTAAGAATTGTGACTTCCTCGAATCTATCACTCGATACATCCCTGAGTGAATGACTGAATCTATCAGACTCTTAATAATGAGTGTCCGTATGATGAATTACTTAGGGAGTCTATGAGTGACTCAGTGACTGACCCATTCCATGAATGAATCTCAGTCAATGAATTATTTCCTCTTCTCCGAAGCAGTCTGCTCGCTCACTCTCTCCGAGAGTCTTAGTCTCCTCTTCTATCCCGCCCTAGCCGTCTCCTCTCTCTCTCTCTCTCTCTCTCTCTCTCTCTCTCTCTCTCTCTCTCTCTCTCTCTCTGTCTCTCTCTCTCAAAACACACACACACACACTCCCCCCCCCCAAAGCAGTCTGGTTTATTATGCAAATTGGTACTTATAAATACTCTACCATCTGTGAGTAGTTTCGTCATGCTTTCTCCGCCACCTCGGCACCAGAATACCGGAACTTTAAGAACGAACACCCTTATCCATTCGGCCATGCTGGCCTATGGTACCATGAAATGTTCTAGAAATTAAAGGCGCTCGGTATGATGTTAACCACAATACCCATCCATCCATCATGTGCCATGCCGGAAAGCGTGGGCGGTCATGATTCGCCATTTCACTCAATCACCAGAGTCGTGGGTCAGCTCAGTGTTCCTGTCTCGGCCATGCCACGTGGCCAAGCCATCCAGGTATTTACTTCTCATTCTTCCCCTTGTTCTCCTCCCGTCGATCGTGCCAGTTGTCACCAAGTTCTCCAATTTATTTCTGCTCATAACATGTCGAAAATATTTTGACTGTCTAAGTCTAATTTCTCTAATCAATTTACGATTTTCATTTGTTTCTTGTAGTACTTGGTCATTGGTTTTTCTGTCTGTCCATGGTATTCTTTGCATTATCCCCAGAAACCACATTTCCACAGCCATCAGATGTTTTTCAGCTTGACTGCTCATTGTCCAAGCTTCACATCCATACAAACGTACAGGCTCTATGTAGCACCTCAACACTCTTTTTCTCGTTTCAATTGATATCTTTTTATTGGTCAGAATGTTTTTCATCTTGCTAAAGGCTGCTTTCGCCATGGTGATTCTTGTTCTAATCTCTTCAAGACATCTCATATCAGATGTTATGACTGTTCCGAGATAATTGTACAGATTCACTTGTTGAAGAATATTTTCATTTACTTGTATATTACACTGTTGTAATTTGTACATTACCCATAAACTACCAATTAGTCTATACAAATATGGTACTACCATCATAAACCCAATTCGAATCATCCTTGTAAAAAGGTCCTTCACTTTACTGTCTCATTCATCTGTCATTTAACTGTCATTTACTGCCAATATAGTACCTTGTGGTGTGTGGCAGGGGGGTTCTTGAGCCTCAGGAATTAAGGCATTTGCAGTCGCCGCTAACTGTGCAGACTAGAGTTTCCTTTTTGCCCCCTAAAGAAAAAAAAACTTCTCACCTTACCGAGGATTCAAACCTGGGTCTCCCGAAGGAGAATCCGGCATTCTAGCCAATCAACCGGCCGCTCCTCGTCTCATTCATCGCTTCCTTTAATTCATTGAATTCTTACTTTTTGTCTCATTCATCGAGTCACTTAATTCATTGAATTCTTACTGTTTGTCTCATTCATCGATCCACTTAATTCATTGAATTATTACTTTTTGTCTCATTCGTCGCTTTATTTAATTCAATGAATTCTTACTTTTTGTCTCATTCGTCGCTTCATTTAATTCATTGAATTCTTACTTTTTGTCTCATTCATCGCTTCACTTAATTCATTGAATTCTTAATCACAATATAATTTATTTATGATCTAGCCATTTCTGGAAACTCAACAACATGTTTATGGCTAGATTAAAAGTCAACAGTAAACTCTAGAATCGAACATAAACAAGAATAAAGTATTTAATCCCAAAGGCCACGAACAATATCTTGCACGATTTATTGCCTGTCATATCTCGCTGCATCTCATCCCGTGCATACTGTAGAGGTTACATATAAATTAAGTTAATAAATGAATTACACTATGGCCGAAATACCAAAAACAAATAGTCACTAAGATTGTTCGAATGTGGAACATCAGTTATCCCCAGAGGTTGTGGCAAAGTTTTTTTAATAAAATTCTTAAGAATAAAAGTATGGACATTCCACTAACAGAAATAGAAGTCTAACAGTTGATTTTCCTTGACTTTTCTATAGATGGTGAGCGGTTGGTTAGTCGTTAGCTACGGTTCCAACTTCATGGAAACGGGTCACCCCATATGCTCCGTTCCTCGGCCAGTGAATATTACATGAAATGCTCCTCACTGCCCCTTGTGAAAAGTGGAACGGATAGCAGTCGCGACAAATCAACAGCACGCATGGGCACACATGCATAAGGTCGTTGCAAGAATGCCAACACAACAGTCCGTCACTAAAATTACATTCCACCGACAAACGCCGTATTCAACGTGGAATGACGGGTACAGACATCAAACTACGTACCTTGAGAAAACAATGACACACAGGCGATACATGTGATATAAACATCGAAAAATCGAAATAACAAATAGTATCATTGTACAATCACACGGAATAACACTACCCAAGACGCTGAGTCAAAGATGATGACGATGACAAATTGCACGTACTTTCACCCAAACATCCATACATATGCTACATGCATTTACATTGAGGCCCATTTCTGCTGTGTGGATTTAACACTATTGTATGGATTAGAAACGTAGATCTTAGCTAAACATGCGTAGTATAAACCTGATGCTTTTGAAATATTGGTCTTGAGAAGACAAGCACTAATATTTTGTATGCATCCTCTGAAATCGAGGGCTAATTTCTTGGATTCATCTTATGTAGGCTAGGGCTAGTTTCTTGGATGCATCTTCTGAAATATAGAATTAGTTTATTGGATGCATCTTTCGAAATCTGGAACCAGATGCATCTTCTGAATTGATTTATTATTATTATTATTATTATTATTATTATTATTATTATTATTATTATTATTATTATTATTATTATTATTATTATTGCTCGTTGGACTTTAGGCGGCCTGGAGTGTCTTGCCAGTCGAGAAGACCTGATCATTCGGAGCCACATCGATTGACGGATGTCAGTTGCGAAGATCGGGCAAATTTTGAGCTACAGACTACGATGGGTGACGTTGTGATATTCTAGTGTGATAATTTGGTCGCGTCTAGTGTATGCCGCGTGGTTTAGTGGTTACACACCGTTGTCACACGCCAGTGATCCGGGTTTGATCCCGGGTCCAGTCAAGGATATGCACTACTGACGAGCTCAAACGAGAGCGAAACTCGGGTCTAGTGCTTCCATATTGACGTGGACAAGGCCTTAGGTTCGTACCGGAATACGATAGCGTTGCCAGTAGTGGGTTGTGCTCAATGTTTAAATGCATCTTCTGAAGCCTAGGGCTAGTTTCTTAGATCTTCTGAAGACTTGGGCTAGTTTCTTGCATCTTCTGAGACCAGGGATTATTTTTTGCATCTTCTGAGACCATGGCTAGTTTTTTGCTTCTTCTGAAGTCTAGAACTATTAGGGAAAGCGGCTGGCTGAGTGGCTATAATGCTGGATTCTCCTTCGGGAGACCCGGAGTATTTATTTTCTTTCTTTCTTTTCTGTCGGGGACAATAATAAAACTCTAACCTGCACAGTTCGCGGCGACTGCACTAGCCAGGCGGCCTTAATTCTTCAGGCTCAAGACCCCCTTGTTATACACCACAAGGTTCTATATTGGCAGTACATGACCGTTTTTTTCAGTTGACAGATGATATTAGGGGATAATATAATATACTGGTGCTGTTATTGTTGTTGTTATTCTTATTGTTGTTGATGTTGTTGTTGTTGATGATATTGTTGTTGTTGTTATTTAACCAGCAGTGCCAGGACTTCCACCCTTGGCCCAGTGACATGTAATGATATATGCACGTGTTCATCAGCTGTTGTGTTAGGTATGATTGGTGTGTAGATATAGCGTGTATGTGTGTATGTGTGTTCATTGATGTGCAGGTATAACGGGTGTCTGTGTGTGTTGACTGATGTGTAGTTATACCGTGTGTGCGTGTTGACTGATGTGTAGGTATAATGTGTGTGTGTGTGTGTGTGTCTTGTTCATTGATGTGTATGTATAAAGTGTTTTATGTGTGTTGACTGAAAAGTGCGTATAACGTGTGTGTGTGTGTGTGTGTGTGTGTGTGTGTGTGTTTGTGTGTGTGTGTGTGATATCTGATGTATTGTTATAATGTCTGTGACTGTGTAGAATTGTGTGTAGATATGACATGTGTGTGTTTGTGATAATTGATGTCCTCAACATGGCGGTTAGGCATTGAACCGTTAAGGTCTCTGGGGTGTTTTTGCTTGTGGCTACGGTTTGCATTCGCATTTTCCTCATTTTGGACTGGAAAAGTTCCGTCACCCTGCTACTGCGTGAGTGCGTGGTGCGACACGTGAGCTGTTAAATTCGTGTGGAATGCTTTTACATCTATCCGCCGTTGTTTGTAGCATGAACTGCATGTTCAAAACATGACCGGCTGTCGCTAAATTCACTGATTTGCCTTTTCGGTTTCCGAATGCATTTTTCAGGATACTCCTGGTATTTGTCGCTGGAGCTACGGAGTTTGTGCTTTGTGCGGCGCTTTCGGCGGAGCACCCTGCGGGAAGAGACCGAGCCATGGGTCAATGAAGGTTTTCTAGTGACTGCCGATTCCATCGACGATGAACAGTATTTTTCGTGGAAGACTTTTGTGTTGGCATTCTGGCGGCTGCATTATGCACAGTGTACCTGTGCGGGCTGTTGGCTTGCCGAGACTACTATATGTTCCATTTTTCACATTAGGCAGTGATGAGCTTTTTGTGTGATATTCACTGGTACAGGAACGGAGCATGATGGGGACGACCCGTTGGCGTGAAGTTGGAACCGCGACTAACAAACAAACTAACTGATGTGCTGTTATAACGTCTGTGAGTGTGTAAATTTATGTGTAGATTCTACATGTGTGTGTTTGTTTGTGCGTGCGTGCGTGCGTGCGTGTGTGTGTGTGTGTGTGTGTGTGTGTGTGTGTGGTGTGTGTGTGTGTGTGTGTGTTACATAAATCATGTTCTTACATCATAACCGACAAAGATGTACACAAGACATTAAAATCACTCTGAACATGAAAATACTTTTATCAGAAAAACTGGCAAGACACAGAGACATCTTCCTGGGAGGCGGGTCTTCTTCTTCTTCGTTCATCCGGAGTTTTTTTTCGGATGTGATTGCGTTGTGCCTGTTTACAGCAGAGCTGTGTTCTTGCGCCGTTAGGCCGACACATCCGACTTCTGCGGGCATTTGTTGGCCGGGTTAACCTTCCCGGGGAGGCGGGTCTGATGGGAGTGACGTTCGGCAGTAACTCATAACATGATGGTGATGATGATACATTGTTACAAAACAGTTACTAACGAACTTTATTTTCAAAAGGGGTACAAAGTGGTCACGAACGCTCGTCTTACACTCGGCCCTTCCAACCACTCAACTTTCGTACATCAATTATCTACCTTGTGGGAGCACGTGTACACCTCGGAGGAGAAAATGGATCACCATGGTCTGGCAAGAATGCGACAGCGTGGAGTGACGAGGGGATCTGGCCGATGCTCGACGCTCAGAGGAAAGGCGAGACGCACATATAATCAGATTGCTACTGTACTATTGGGGTTGGAACTCTTCGCTGGCTTCGTGAGGATGGGACGGAGCTCTTATGGGAATGCCCCGAATGCTGTGATGTCGGTTCCTAAATCAATCAATCAATCAATCAATCAATTGTCTACTGTGTGTTAGTATATTCACATAGAAATAAACATTTTCAAGTAAATGCTATGGACATAAACAAGAAGGGAGTGTAAGAGAGCGTAGGGTAAGCCCTCAAAACGTGTACATTGGAACAATTAAATGTGGCTATTTATAGGTAAACTAACTGCAGACTGGCAAAGATAAGGGCAGGCAGCAAGAGTGTCAGCGCTGTGATGTCCAGTCCAATTGACTTGTTCCTGCCATCGTCGTTGCAGTTCGGGTTTGTGATCTGACTGTGGAAATCGGTAAACAATAATGTATTATTGTTGCTTCTTCTTCTTCTTCTTCTTCTTCTTCTTCTTCTTCTTCTTCTTCTTCTTCTTCTTCTTCTTCTTCTTCTTCTTCTTCTTCTTCTTCTTCTTCTTCGTCTTCCTCTTCTTCTTCTCCTCTTTCTTCTTCTTCTTCTTCTTCTTCTTCTTCTTCTTCTTCTTCTTCTTCTTCTTCTTCTTCTTCTTCTTCTTCTTCTTCTTCTTCTTCTTCTTCTTCTTCCTTACATTCAAATCTACGTATTTAACCGGTCACTTTTACGTAGTCGGTAAGGAACTACGCTGATAACGTCATAAGCGGGGTCAGAAGAGAATGTGACTATTGCACTCCCCGTCTCGCTAAGGAAGGAAAGAGTGACCAGCTGTACCCCCATCATTCAGGCCGATAATTTGTGGTGGTACCATCACATCACAGACCTGTCGCAGTGTTCTATTTGGAGACATTTTTTATTGTCTAATGGTTTACTAAGCGTATAGTTTAATCAACTGTAAGGTTAAATATACCTTTTTGTACCATATACCGTCATTTTGCCGGCTCTGTGCTAAAGGTGTTATGAATGAAATTCGGAAACCCGCATACCGCATTTCAAACACAGCTGCGGACGATTTTGAAGCATATAGCCTTGCGTTGGTTTCATTACAATTGTATGAGTGTAGGTCAGCATGACCGAATGAATAAGGACCTGTGTTCTTAAGCATCCGGTGTGCTGGTGCAGATATCAGAGGTTCAACCACTACACCGGACAGTTGGACTAAATTGTTGACATGTCGACCTTGACTTGGGGACACAAATTACAAGTACCTCTGAAGTCGGAGTGGGTTCGCCTGATGGAGAGGGACAGTGTTAATAGGTAAAGCTAATCCACACGCATAATTAAGTCCAGCACTACTTGAAGTAATGTGTATGGACTATGCTTGAGGTCAAAGCGAACGAGCGAGCGAAAAAAAAAATTGTATGAGTGCAGGACGTTCAGAAAGCAATGACAAACTGCTGAACGTTAACTTGCCTAGGAATCACAAACAGCAAACAAACAAACAAACAAACAACACTGGAGTTGACTGCGACGTCCTGTAAAGGTTAAACAACAATCTAACCGAAAGTTTGTGTTGTCTCTGTGTGTGTGTCTTATTTGAATGTATTTTTGCCCAATCACTTTGGCGCTGTAGGGAAGGATTTCAGAACGCTATTTGCAATTCTACAAACCGCGTTCGAAACACAGCTGCAGGCGATTTGGAAACAGATCGGCTTGCGCTTGTTTTGATACAATTGTATGAGCACCAGTCGTTTAGAAAGAAATCGCAAACTACTTAACGTTAACTTGCTAAGAAATCACACACAGCCAAAAAATGCTGGAGTTGACTGCGACGTTATGTGAAAGACATGCAACTAGCTGTTTTACAGATGCATTACTTTGTGCTATTGTATGTTGTTTAGCTGATTAAGTGCAATGGGATGATTAATCGTCTTAATTCAATCAGTGCTTGGGGGTAATATATCGCCAAATTTGACCTCCTATCTGTACAAAAGAGCGATATATCACCATACCAGGGTTGTAGTTCATTTGTTTTGTTATGTTTTAGCTTCCGCAGTTTCAATGCTTAGTGAACGGAACTTTACATTATAATACTTGTTTTGTACGGTAGTGTACATTTGATTGTGTACCGTGTTTGGTCGCAATATACTAATGTTTGATACTGAATCAACTACAGGGAGAGGGCACTTACCAATGGCACTGGTAAGCACACGCGTGATCATTCTTAGACTCCTCAACTGGGTCCTGCAGGAGAAAGGCATCATCGCACTTCTTGGTGCACTCGTCTATTGTGATAGATGGATCGGAGGCGATTAAGGCGTGGACATCACGTTGTACCAGGTCTACTGTAAAACGACAACAAGAGATCGTAAAGATAAAAGCAAATACTTTGTGTGAGACCGTGTTTGTATATGTATTTACATGTAAAATATAGGTTCACTTGTATTGATTGGCACGTATAGAAGTAGAGGGAAGAAGCTGAGATGCGAGTTTATGATACAAAAATTCTCATGTACTGTGACCACACGGAGATTTGAAACTAACGCTCAGAAATGATGACAGATCCTCGCTGAAAACCACACGTGCGTTTTAAAACATAGCAGACAGAACAACCCGAACAATGTGTCTTCTTTAGCCAGGTGAAACATTCACTTGAATCCACAATTAAGGAACATGTAGTAGTGGTAATGGTAGTGGTGGTGATATTGGTGGTAGAAGTAGTAGCAGCAGCAGTAGTAGTAGTAGTATTAGTAGTAGTAGCAGCAGCAGTAGCAGCAGTAGTAGTAGTAGTAGTAGTATTGTAGTAGTAGTAGTAGTAGTAGTAGTAGTAGTAGTAGTAGTAGTACTAGTAGTAGTAGTAGTAGTAGTAGTAGTAGTAGTAGTAGTAGTAGTAGTAGTAGTAGTAGTAGTAGTAGTAGTATTAGTGGTGGTGGTGGTGGTGGTGGTGGTGGTGGTGGTGGTGGTGGTGGTGGTGGTGGTGGTGGTGGTGGTGATGGTGGTGGTGGTGGTGGTGGCGGTGGTGGTGATGGTGGTGGTGGTGGTAGTGGTGGTGGTATTAGTAGTGATAGTAGTGAAGAAGTAGAAGATTAATGAGGAAACCAGTAGAAATCAGAAAGTAACGGATCCTTATCCTCGCTTCGAGTGTGTTTGGCACCTTGCCGTCTTGACAGATGATAGTTTGTAATTCAAAAAGGCATAATAACTTTTACCTATGGCGGTAGCGAATGTGACTGATAAGGCCAATTCGCTCTGTAAATGTTCGTTCACAGTGGGTGCGTGTGAACACGTGGTCATTTCCACCATCATGCACCATCTTTCGTCTCCCACGCTCGCTGTGTGACTTATCTGAGATAATTTTCTCCTTTGACTTTATTCCATTTCTGATGCTTGCCCTCCATGCACCACGTTCAGCGGCGTCTTGCTCCCAATGTGCATTATCAATGCCTGTATCAATCATGACCCGCTTACACTCATCTTTGTATCGTACTAGAGGCCGACCCTGAGATCCCTTACCCAGCTGTAATTCACCAAAAAAGATGTCCTTTGGTATTCTACCATCATCCATCCTCCTAAAATGTCCTATCCATCTAAGTCCACGAAGACTGAGCATGGAATAAACCGTCACACAACCTGATCTTTCCAATACTTCAGTATTTGTGATTTTGTCTTGCCACTTAATACCACGAATTCTTCGCAGATACCGCATATGAATATTTAAGCGTTTCTCTTGGTGTGAGTAAGTTGTCCAGGGTTCACTGCCATAAAGAAGAGTACTAAGGACACAGGCTTGATAGACAAGGACTTTTGTTTTGGCAGTAAGCTTCCTGTTCTCCCAGACTATTTTTCTTAACCTGTTCATTGTTGTTGCTGCCTTACCAATCCGGATGTTGATTTCCTGATCTAGGGATAATTTGCTATTTACCACTGATCCTAGATATGTAAAATGGTCTACAATCTCCAGTTCGGCATCATCAATAAAGATTGATGGTACCCCACGTGCACCCTGGGACATAATCTGTGTCTTCTGTTTGCTAATTGTTAAACCAAATTCAGAACAAGCATTGGAGAATGCAGATAGTAGACATTGTAATTTTTCCTCAGAGTAGGTGGTAACTGCAGCATCATCTGCAAAAAGCAACTCTCTGATCAGTACCCTCCTAATTGTTGTCTTGGCCTTCAATCTCTGAGCATTGTAGAGGCCGCAATCTGAGCGTGAGTGAATGTATATACCGGCATCCTGATCACGAAAGTCATATTTCAGTAGAAGTGAAAAGTATATTCCAAAGAGGGTGGGAGCTAGTGCACAACCTTGCTTAAAAGTAGAGCCTAGAGTAGTGCTGGCTATATGGTGCTAGCCCCACATTTGATAGACCAACAGACACTCGGTAGTTTCTGTGTTTAATATCACAGCGACCGCTTTCACTTCCCAGAACATATCCAAGTAACCATGGTGCCCTTGGTCCACCTGGGAGCCCAGAGCAATATTTAAGAACTCTAAGTAGCAATAATCATAGAAGTTTAGAGACAGTGTAAGGAAGAGCGGTAGATATCATAGCAATGGAGAGACATTGAAAGTGAGAGCCACATATATCATAGCAATGAAGAGACAGTGAAACGAAGAGCGGTAGATAACATAGCAATGGAAAGCCAGTGAAAGGAAGAGCGGTAGATAACATAGAAATGGAGAGACAGTGAAAGGAAAAGCGGTAGATAACATAGCAATGGAGAGAGTGAAAGGAAGAGCGGTAGATATAATAGCAATGGAGAGACAGTGAAAGGAAGAGCGGTAGATATCATAGCAATTGAGAGACAGTGAAAGGAAGGGTAGCTGATACCATAGCAATGGAGAGACAGGAAAGGAAGAGCGGTAGATATCATAGCAATGGAGAGAAAGTGAAAGGAAGGGTAGCTGATATCATAGCAATGGAGAGACAGTGAAAGGAAGAGCGGTAGATACCATAGCAATGAAGAGACGGTGAAAGGAAGGGTAGCTGATATCATAGCAATGGAGAGACAGTGAAAAGAAGAGCGGTAGATATCATAGCAATGGAGAGACAGTGAAAGGAAGGGTAGCTGATATCATAGCAATGGAGAGACAGTGAAAGGAAGAGCGGTAGATATCATAGCAATGAAGAGACAGTGAAAGGAAGAGTAGCTGATATCATAGCAATGGAGAGACAGTGAAAGGAAGAGCGGTATATATCATAGCAATGGAGAGACAGTGAAAGGAAGGGTAGCTGATATCATAGCAATGGAGAGACAGTGAAAGGAAGAGCGGTAGATATCATAGCAATGGAGAGACAGTGAAAGGAAGGGTAGCTGATATCATAGCAATGGAGAGACAGTGAAAGGAAGAGCGGTAGATATCATAGCAATGGAGAGACAGTGAAAGGAAGGGTAGCTGATATCATAGCAATGGAGAGACAGTGAAAGGAAGAGCGGTAGATATCATAGCAATGGAGAGAAAGTGAAAGGAAGGGTAGCTGATATCATAGCAATGGAGAGACAGTGAAAGGAAGAGCGGTAGATATCATAGCAATGGAGAGACAGTGAAAGGAAGGGTAGCTGATATCATAGCAATGGAGAGACAGTGAAAGGAAGAGCGGTAGATATCATAGCAATGGAGAGAAAGTGAAAGGAAGGGTAGCTGATATCATAGCAATGAAGAGACAGTGAAAGGAAGGGTAGCTGATATCATAGCAATGGAGAGACAGTGAAAGGAAGAGCGGTAGATACCATAGCAATGGAGAGACAGTGAAAGGAAGGGTAGCTGATATCATAGCAATGGAGAGACAGTGAAAGGAAGAGCGGTAGATATCATAGCAATGGAGAGACAGTGAAAGGAAGGGTAGCTGATATCATAGCAATGGAGAGTCAGTGAAAGGAAGATCAGCAGGTGATGAAAACAGAATAAGAACCCAAAGACAAGATGGAACAAACTGGCAGTGAAGTGAGAAAGAGACAACATAGTGTATTACATAAACGAATCTGTATTTGTTATTTATTGTCTACTTAAGTAAATGTACTTACAATCGGCGTGGGCTATGGCAATTGAGACGATAAGGAAAGGAAAAACAGCCTTCATGATTCCGATGTTGCAGATAACATTACATGCTGGTGACCAAGACATCTGTTATAAGAGTTTTACAAATAATGGTAAAATGTAGTAGTCACGAAGCACATACAGGTTGCAAACTCACAACAACTGTGAAAGTTCATGAACATTTTCTGATTTGTATATCGATCAGTACACAGCAGTGTGTATGACTTCTTGCAGGCCTGGAACAAATTTGGCAGAACATAAACATAGGCTTCTGAATGGATTACTTAGAATGTCGAGTTTAACGTGGACGATTATCTCGCCTCGGTAGCAGGTTAGAGAGTATCTGACCGAATAGCTTAGCACCAAATCATCATCATTCCTGAAATTAGAAAAGCCGAATGGATAAGAGCATTTACTCTTAAATACCCGGTGTGCTGATGCCAATGTAGTGGGTTCAGCCCTACACATTCAGTTGGACTAAAATGTTGACATCACGTTCTTGAGCTGGGGACGTAAGTTTCTTGTACCTCAGCAGTCGGAGTGGGATCACCTGATGGCGAGGGACACGGGTAATAGGGAAAGCTATTCTACACTCAAAAGTCAGTATAGTGCACTAAAATTAGAAGCATATGTATGGACTACGCTTAAGTTCAAAGTGAGTGAATAAACAGCCTCATCGCCGTGTGCTTCATCGTGTGCACAGCAGAAGACACACGAGTGTGCACAGCAGAAGACACACGATATGAGAGAAACAATCGACCACGAAGGTTCCACAACGGACACAGATGCAATAGAGACGGATGGAGTCACGCTTGGATCGACTATCGATGAACTACCCCCTGAAACTAGAACATCATGCGACGGAGCCGGAACCTGACAACACCAAGTTTTAGAAGCGTCCGAACTGTACTAAACATGACAAGCAGCAACAAAGAATAAAACCACAAGAAGCCTAGAAACACAGAGTAAATAGGAAGCGAAACAAGCGAAACTCCATTTCAGAAAGCAGAAGCTGAAAATAAACACTATAAGAGTCCCATTTATAACACCTGGATGTCAGAAAGGTCGAAAGGAACAGACTACTCGTTCTTAAACATCAAGTATCCTGTTGCCGAGATAGCAGGTTCAACCCCTACACCGACGAGCTGGACGAAAATGTTGACTTCTCGCCTTTGACTTGGGGATGTAAATTACAAGTAGAAGTTGGAGTGGGTTCACCTAATGGTAAAGGACACGGGAGATAGGGAAAGCTAATCCACACGCAAAAATCAGTCCAGTGCACTACAAATCAGTTCAAAGCGAGCGGGGAGAAAAACGTCAAGTGGCTGGTCGTTGGACGGGGCGTGAACACCATTTGTTACTAAAGTGGTGGCAGATTTGCCTCACCAGATTCTGCAACCTCCTTGTGACGTCACCCCTAAAGTCCCAATATATATTCATTATTTGCCGTGCCGATGAGCGTGAGCGGTCATGTTTCGCCATCTCACTCGGTCACTAGAGACATGGATTAGCTCAGTGCTCTTGTCTTGACCATACCGCCCGACCAAGCCATCCACGTTGTTACTTCACTGCCTTCCCCTTGTTCTCTTCCCCTCGATCTTGCCAGTTGTCACTAAGTTCTCCAATTTATTCCTTCTCGTAACGTGATCAAAAAATGTTGACTGTCTACGTCTAGTTTCTCTAATCAGTTTACGATTTTCATTTGCTTCTTGTAGGACTTGGTCATTGGTTTTTCTGTATGTCCATGATATTCTTGGCATTTTCTTTAAATACCTCTTTTCTACAGCCATCAGATGTTTTTCTGCTTGTCTGCTCCTTGTCCACGCTTCACATCCATACAAAATCACAGGTTCTATCCATCACCTCAACACTATTTTTCTCGTTGCAAATGACATCATTTTATTGAGCAGTATTTTTTTTTTAATTTGGCAAAAGGCTACCTTAGCTATGGCGATTCTTGTTCTAATCTCTTCAAAGCATTTCCCATCAGATGCTATGACTGGTCAGAGATAATTGTGACCGATTCACTTGTTGAATATTCATATTTACTTGTATCTTACATTTTTGGTATTTCCTTCTTCCTAGTGACGACCATAATCTGTGTCTTCTTACAATTTGATTCTAATCCAAATTGTTCGCTGTGTGCAACAACCGCATCTATTCAATGTTGCAGATCCTACTCATTGTCACATATCTTATGTTATTCATGTTACCTCCGCCAATGATGATTCCTTTCATATTTTCTACATTTCTGAAAATATTTTCACTGTACATGGGAAAAAAGATATGGAAACATTACACACCCCTGTCTCACATCTGTCACCAGACTGCTGAACACAATATATGATACTGGAGATATACCTCCTAAATTATGTAATTCTATATTTATTGCAATCCCAAGAAATCAGGATCCTTGGAATGTGATCAACATTGAACAATTAGTATAACAGGCCACATCAGGAAGATTTTGCTGAGAATTATCATGCAAAGAGTTAGGGAGAAAATACAACCCGAAATAGGAGAAGAACAATGTGGGATTGTAGAAGGCAAGGGTACAGTAAATGCTGTGTGAATACTGAGAACATTAATTGAACGTACTATAGAAGTAAACAAAGATCTATATTTTTGCTTTATTGACTACACAAAGACTTTCGATAAAGTGAGACATATCGACATGATAAGGATGCTTTAAGATCTACAAATTGATGGAAAAGACCTAAGACTTGAGAAAAAAAAAACATATATTGGAAACAACAAGCTGCCATAAAGACTAAAAATGAAGTAGGTCAATATCAGCCTATTAAAAGAGGTGTGAGACAGGGATGTATAATGTCTCCAGATCTTTTTTTCCTGTACAGTGAAAATATTTTCAGAAATATAGAAGATATGGAAGGAATCAACATTGGGGGACGATACATTAATAACATTAGATATGCAGATAATACAGTCTTGATAGGAGACAATGAACAGGACCTACGACATTTAGTAGAAGCGGTTGTTGCACACAGTGAGCAACTAGGGCTTGAAATGAATAGTAAGAAGACACAGATTATGGTCGTCACTGTGAAGAAAGAAATACCACAATGTGATTTACTAGTAAATGTGCATATTCTTAAGCATGTTAATCGATACAGTTATCTCGGAACAGTCATAGCATGTGATGGGAGATGCCTTGAAGAGATTAGAACAAGAATTGTCATTGCGAAGGTAGCCTTTTGCAAGATGAAAACCATACTGACCAATAAAAAGATATCAATTGAAACGAAGAAAAACAAGAGTGTTGAAGTGCTACATAGAACCTATACTTTTATACGGATGTGAATCGTGGACAATGAGCAGTCAATCTGAAAAACATCTGATGACTGTGGAGATGTGGTTTCTGAGGAAAATGCAAATAATACCATAGACAAACAGAAAACCCAATGAAGAAGTCCTTCAAGAAACAAATGAAGATCGTAACATTATTAGAGAAATTAGACGTAGACAGTCAAACTTTTTTTGGGCATGTTATGAGAAGAAATGACTTGGAGAACTTGGTGACAACTGGCAAGATCGAAGGGAAGAGACCAAGGGGAAGACCGAGAAGTAAACACCTTGATGGCTTGGCCACGTGGCATGGTCGAGACAGGAACACGGAACTTATCCACGACTCTGGTGATCGAGCGAGATGGTAAAACGCTTATCGGCATGGCACATGATGGATGAATGGATGGTCTCACGCCACTTTTAACAGCCTGAAAATGACCAACTTCATTATCAATCTTTATGGCAGCTTGTTGTTTCTACTATTTGTTTGTTAAAGTCTAAGGCCTGTTCCATCAATTTGTAGATCTTCAAGCACCCTTATCATGTTGACATCTCTTACTTTATCGAAAACCTTTGTGTAGTCAATAAAATATTGATGTAGATCTTTGTTTACTTCTATAGAACGCTCAATTACTGTTCTCAGCATATACACAGCATTTACTGTGCCCTTGCCTTCTACAAACCCACATTGTTCTCCTCCAGTTTCGGGTTGTATTTTCTTCCTAACTCGTTGCACGATAATACTTTTTTATTTTTTTTTTATAGCAAACACTTCATGATGTGGCTCGGTATACTAATTGTTCGATGTTAAAATATAGAATTACGTAATTCAGGAGGAATATCTCCAGTATCGTATATTGTGTTCAGCAGTCTGGTGAGTTGGTCTTATTCCAAATACTTCTAAGTCATTGATTATTTCACATCGCGATGTGAATTGCCGTTGATCTAACATAATATCATAATACATCTAATATATTAAACGATCTTATATGTATTGCTAACTTCTTTTTATTTCATATTTGTTTTGTTTTTTTAAATCTTCCCTGTGACATTTGAATTTGAGCCTGGGTCATCTTTATCAGCCAGCCTTGACATTACAACAGGTACAAACAATGTCTTCGCCTTATGGAATTTCTTGCTGTCCTAGTGCAGCTATTCTAGTGCTGGTGTCCCTGACCGAGTTTGTAAAATGGTTGATAGCCAATCTTCCTTCAAAATTCCTCGGCTATTATGAAGCGTTGTCAAAGAGATTCTCCCTGTACTCCCATCGTCATGTGCTTCACCAGCTGCCACTAACTCCCCGTGTCTTCACCACCATGCTGCTCCACCAACTTCTACAACCTCACAGTGTCCACCGCCATGCTATTTCACAAGCCTCCACAACCTTTCCGCGATTCTCTCAATCCCATCCTCCCCCGCCACCTCCTCCACCTACCCCCACAACCGGTGTGTACCCTTGAAACCCTGCTGCTGCGTTCTTCTTTCACCCTTTATTCAGCATTGGGACATAGGCGTTCAACCAGCTCACTGCCAGCCGCCCTACCTTTAACTATTTCATGCAGCTCTGTCCGTGAACCCAAGCACGTTTGTCATTTCTGTCTCTGTTGCTTGTGTCTGTGTGGTTTAGACCTTTCGTGTCTTTGTTTGCGTTGTGGATTCCAAACAACGAAGTAGTTATACAGTTCTCAGGTTTTCTCAGTGTGTGCCCTGTTCAAGTAAACGCAGCATTTCAATAAAGGAAAGTATCTTACGCAATAAGTCACCATCATTGATTGTCAGAAAGTTAGTACCGAAATGATATCCATAACCTGTTTTGAAGTATGGTAGTGTTTCATGGAATGGGAACGAACAATTCACCGATCAAAGATAGAGAACGTTTGTTGAATTTTTCCCCCAGGACATGCTGGTATAGTGGGTAACGAGCAGACGTACAGATTGGCTGGGTCTGCACCACATGACGGGGTATTGGTGCATAATAAGGCAGATGTGGTCAGGGCCCGTTGGGATCGTAGATATAGTGCAAAAATAAAAAAAAAACAGACCATCACAGATAAGAGAAAATGGCGTTGCAGGTCGTGACCAGAGGATCTGGCCGATTCCTCGGGACTCCGGGGAAAGGCCAGACTGACAAATAATCAGACTGCTTCTGGAACCATTAGTCTTTGGACTCTTCTCTGATTGTTGAACATGAGAACAGAACATGTATGAAAATGTCCCGAGTGTTACGATGTGATGTCGGTTCTTGATTCAACTCAGCTCAGTGTAAATGAACAAATGGGGAAGAACTTGAAAGCAATAGGTTTCTGAGACAAATATTGCGACTACCTTGGGCTGTCTGTAACTAAAAACGACTGCCTGGGAAAAAGCTAATGAGAGTAGAACATTATGTACAAATATGAGAAAGAGACAACAAGCTTTCAATGAACACACAATGGGAATAGATGCAACGGAAAACATCGTGACGACTGGAAAGATCAGTGGGAGGAGAGGCAGAGACAGACCGAGAGAATTTATGCTGGATGGACTGAGACGACGGGGCCATAAAGAAATATCATCACCTGAGTTCATACTGAACACCAAGAACTGAGATCCGTGGAAAGATATGAATTCCTTCCAGCGTCGGTACCTTTTCTTCACCTCTTGATTCACTGGTATTTGTTTAGTTTTCTCCGTTACCTCTACATGGGTTATTTTTTTATACCATACTAGCTGACCCGGCCCGGCTTCGCCCAGTTCCTGGTGGGGAGCATCTCATTTAATTCATATAAGTAGTCATATAAGTTCTCGTTCCCGTTACCGACTGTCTGTCTGTCTGTCTGTCTGTCTGTCTGTATGTATGTATGTATGTATGTCTGTCTTTTTGTCTTTCTGTCTGTCTTTCTGTCTGTCTGTCTGTCTGACCCGGCCCGGCATCGCCCAACTCCTGGTGTGGAGCATCTCATTTAATTCATATAAGTAGTCATATAAGCTCCCGTTCCCGACTATCTATCTGTCTATATGTCTGTCTGTCTATATGTTGTCTGTCCGTCTGTCTGTCTGTCTGTCTGTCTGTCTGTCTGATCCGGCCCGGCTTCGCCCAGCCCCTGATGGCGAGCATCTCATTTAATTCATATAAGTAGTCATATAAGTTCCCATTCCCGACTGTCTGTCTGTCTGTCTGTCTGTCTGTCTGTCTGTCTGTCTGTCTGTCTGTCTGTCTGTCTGTCTGTCCGTCCCTCCCTCTCTGTCTGTCTGTCTGTCTGTCTAATCATTTATTGGTTGCAGTTAGAACAACCTTAGATAAACGAAGACCAACTTACAAAAAGCATTAGAAAGAGCACTTGAAAGATCTTTACATCTTCCCCAACAATTAACTTGGGTAAATGGAGCGGCGGCAGCAGCATCAGCAGAAGAAGGAAAAGGAGGAGTAGACAACTGCAGCGAAAAGGTGGGTCTGTCTATCTATCTGACCCGGCGTGGCTTCGCCCAGCTCCTGGCGGGTAGCGTCTCATTAAATTCATACAACAAAAAAAGTAACTTAAAAGAATGTCCTTTCACACACCATCCATTATTTTTAATGAAAACATCTTTCTAATCACCTGCATGACTACAGTAACTTCTTAAGCAAAAAAAGATGAGTTACAATGTTATGCATTGTGCATTATTTTTATGAAAACTTTGACAATGCCTTACAGATTGTATCATTATTTATTATAACTCATATGCCGGTATATAACTATGGACAAAGAGTTTATAAATCTTTGAAAACGATGCCACAATATGACTATAAGGTATACAGAAAAGTTATACCCCTTGAAATAACTTTTACGGAGTTAGGTCCCCTGAGATAATTGAAATTATAATGAAAAATGAAAAATGAAATAATACTGAGTAAGCAGGCGATTTCACACTAACAAAATATCACAGTTGGCAGCGCTGGAATGAAAGGAAGGCGTGTAGAAAATTTCATCTCAATCGGATGGGCCGTTCGCGAACAAATAAAGGACAGACAGACAGACAGACAGACAGACAGACAGACAGACAGACAGACAGACAGACAGACAGACAGACAGACAGACAGACAGACAGACAGACAGACAGACAGACGGACGGACGGACGGACGGACGGACGGACGGACGGACGGACGGACGGACGGAGATCGCAATTTATATATAAGATTATTCCTGTTTTGCGCAGACACCAATTACTGAACTGTAGTTTTTTTAATAATCTTTTTAGTTATTCATACGGTTTCTGATCATATGATATTACTGATTTAACGTTGGAGTAGAACATTCAAAATTGTGTGCTAAGTTTCTTTTCATTTCCACACATTTTATAGTGCTATGAAAGCCAATATTGCTTTTTGTATTGCTATACCTGAATGTCAACCTCGATCTTTGAATAATACATTGTTACCTTAATAACGTTTTGGCAGGGTCCTAAGTGGCTGCAAAGAAAAGTAAAACTGTACCTACCATGCCTGCCGTCATAGGCAACTAAGGAGATTTCCGCCCGTGTATTACCGGGACCCTTTAAAGAAATAAACATTATTAGCTGGCTGCAACCTGCCATACATTTCGTAAGAGTCGACGAATGAGGGTTGGGTTGGCGCTGGCTTCCTTATTCAGTATAAAAATATTAGTTGCAAAATCTAACCATAGCAGTTTTTAAAAAAAACGAAAAAAAAAACTACACATTACCCTCATTCGACGATAATCCCCTTCAAATGAATATTCCAATAGCTGGCTCGGTCGCAGGATTATTAATCTGAGCCAGGCGGTGGATCCTAATATAACTTCTCTTCTGACGTTGAAGGTGGTAGGAGTAAGGGTAGAATGGAATCTAACCAACCATGGTCCCCGTGTGCAGGCTTTGCTTGATTTTTGCTTGCCCGGGAGTCCCTCAAATGGCTACACAGCCGCTGGAATTCACCATTCCAATTGGATTTATATTGCTCTCATGCACTTCTTGGCCTTGCTTATCGTGCTGCATGGTGTGATGGTTAGGATATTACACTAACAACTGCATGAGCGCGGGGGTTCGATATCACCTCTGAAACACACACTGTTTGCATTAAGGACTCGAGGAGTATGCTTAGTAAAGTGGAGAAAGGAATGTTTCGTGTGGAATGGCTCACCTCGCTTGAGAGGTCACAGATTTTGAGAATCGGATGGATTTATAGCCCAGGCAATAAGGGAGTGCGGGGGAATGAACATGCTGATGGGCTGGCAGGGAATGCAGCTCTTGGTGGTAGATTAACTATGGACAACGGAGAGGTGGTCGTGCGTCTGTGGGACCAGATGGAGAAGACGGGGGGAACAGATTGAGAACTCGTATGTGGAAAGAATGGGATTGTGGGGCATCGGCAGGGTTCTGGAAGAATCTCAAAACTGAGAGGGAAGACTAGGAGATCTTTCAATCAGATAGCTGTAGGAACTATTAGCAGTGTGACTCTTCGCTTGCTGTTGAACGAGTGGACGAAGCACATATGGGAATGGCCTGGGTACAGTGATGTTGGTTCTTTGCTCAGCTCAGCTCACTCACCATCTCAACGTTTGTTGAGGGAGGAAAACACAAGGCACCTATTCAACCGTGCACACAGGACTACAACACGTGCAGGCATGGACACTTCATATGTTTTTAACGCAACTTGCATTTGCCGAACTCGTCGACTACTTTATTTGTAATTGTATCTACATTCCGATTTCTAATCAATATGATGATACGTTGCTGGTACATTGTTCAGTCTGCATTCGTGTAGTTCCACCTCGAGAGGGTGCTGCTTTCTCTATCAAGCTCATCTGCTAAAGTTAGAAGACTAGCAGTTGTCATAGCCTCCGACTTCTTTCCCAAGAAGAACTACTTTAAGAGGCAGGAGATCGACTTCATTACACCGGATTTTATTCCATATGGCCCGGCCTCTTTCCGCAGGGCGGCCTTCCAAAAGCGACGTGTAAAGCGCGAACTCCGTAGCTCCATCGACAACCCCCCCAGGAGACTGCGATAAAATTGCACACGTCAACCGAACGACGCAGGCCAGAATCGAACCCGCAACCTTCAGAACGAAAGGCAGACCACTTGGCCATGTAGAGATACCCTGTCAACAATTTGTGTCATATTCTACTCTACACGCGCCGTTTCCGTGGCAAAAGCGTTACGGACGCGGTTCGTAATGCCGCTTACCTGCTTTAGACACACTTCTGCGACAGATTTGACAGCAGACAGTGTCTCGCTGTGTATTAACGCGTTGGCATGGGAGCCGGTCGTTTAGAAAGCAATGGCAAACTACTGAACATAAACTTGCCAAGACATCGACAACATCAGTGCTGGTGTTGACAGCGATGTCCTGTAAATAGGATATGCCAAAAAAAAAAAAAAAAAAACCATCCACACGCAAAATTCAATCCCGCGCTACTAAAAGTAGTGTTATGGACTACGCGTAAGATCAAAGCGAGCGAACACAAATAAAAAAGGTCGCCGCAATCAACCCCGTCATTTTTGACTGCTTGTGATTTTCTTAGCAAGCTTAAGTTCAGTAGTTTACCACTGCTTTCTATGCGACCAACGCTCATGCTAGTTCCAGATAAAAACAACACAAGCCAGTCTGTTTCCAAATAGTCTGTAGCTGATTTCGTACGTGGTATGCTGTTTTGTGAGTCGCCTTCGTTATCACTACGCTACATAGCCTGCACGTCACGTGAACGGCAGTATACTCTCAAAACCTCGCCAATATATTGTTGTTTGTCCATCAAGAAGGATGATGACCATTCATTTCATCAAGTGGGGTTAAAAGTATGGAGCCGTGAGTTCTAAGATGGCTAGCAAGGCCTATATTAGCTCGAAATGTTCTTTGAAAATGTGGGCAAAGAATGCTTAACGCTCCAGCAGGAGGATCTCATGCAGTGGTTTTTCTGTCCAATCTTTTATTTTCACAATTCTTGCAGTCCTATTTGCTTCACAAGTGACTACACACATGCATAATGATGTACGCCACGAATTTCTATCTTTGGCAGCAGTCTCCCAAGTGTCGTGATGAATTCCAAAATCTTGTAGTGAGATCTTCAGAGTGTCTTTAAAGCGTTTCCTCTGACCGCCTTGGGAGATTTTACCACAACGCAGCTGTTACAAAACGGCCAGTAGGCCATTTCCTCATGCATTCTTCTGATTCGAGGACAAGGCCGTACCAATACCAGCAGAGGGAAACCCTTTCGAGAACCCTCAGTTTGCATATCTTCTTGACTCTTTTAGAAGTTAGTTCTTGAGGCTACTTTCGCACCCGGGTCTACTAACTAGGATTATTTCATCCGTCGCACTTTTCTTGTGGGAAAACCCAATAAAGTTACCTTACACGGAATAAGCACTTGTTCACTTTTCTCAATACGGCTCGCGAGAGTCGGAAGTTAACTTATCAGTGCAGAGAAGGGCAGTTAAACTTTTGCTACTGACAATTGTGGTAACGGCTTCGTGTTTCGACCTCCTGTCTTGAAGAATCTCAAAGGGTTTTGACAGTGTAAAGATGGCCAAGTGCGAGCTGAAATTCAGTTTGATAAGGATCACCCTCACTGTGGTATATGCTAACACAGCCGTGACTGACCAGTGCGACAAGGCGGATCCTGAATACTAAGAGATGATGTTTACATAAGGTTTAGGAACCAGGTCCTTCCGAGACATTAAACTTTCCGACACTTGAAAATGTGTAAGATACCACAGACACATTGTGAACTCGGTTGTTTTTCATCACGTGCGGGAAGTACGGTGCTTTATTATTGCTCAGGACGCCTATGACCTTTGGTGGCTTTCACAGTCTACCCAGCAGCAGGAGGAATCTCACATTCGGTCTGATCCGGGTTGCAGAAGTTATCGAGAGCAGGACCTCAGGGAATCCGGTGAGCTACCTGTGACGACCTGACAGATATACATGGAACTGAATTTTCAGATGAGGAAGGCCCACAGCTGGCTGCCTGTCTGTTGACTATTTTTATTTTATCTCTATCTAGATTTGCAACCACTATCTCCCTTTTCACTTGTTCTGTCCTGCATTATATTATTAGATTGCCATTTGAATTTACTGTGAAGGTCTTAAGAATTATGTTGTGTCAGCTAGAGTGAGGCCCTAGAGAAATAAGTCCAGGGGTTGAGAGATATAGTGACAGTTGAGTCCAGGGAACGGAGGATGTGTCGCAGAGAGTAACCCAACCTAGCCAGAACCAGTACAAATTCTAAGAGTGCTGAGGATATCAGAAACCCTCCAAGAATGCCTGTACAGCAGCTCGCCGTAAAAAATGCAATAAGGGAGCCTTTGATCTGGCATGCGAGTCAAGTGGCCAGTCGTCGCCAGTATATACGCAACACAAAGAACTTCTGGAGAAAACGGCAAAAGAAATTAAAAGAACATTTGCGTGGTTTTTCATTTGGTGGATTTATTTATCAATCAATAAACATGAAAATAATGTTTACATGAATCTCATGGTGATCACAATCATTGTGGACAACACAAGTGCGAATATTGATTGATCTAATGCGCTAGATTTGGATATTGTTTGTACGGGGGCGTCACAAAGTGGGTTGGTGACATGGCTGTGGAAATAAGAAACATGAACTTGTGAGAAACTGGTAACAAGCAAGTTTTCTAAAGTTTTCTCTGCTTCGAGGTGAGTTGAGTTGAATTGAGTTGAGTTGAGTTGAGTTGAGATGAGTTGAGGTGAGTTGAGTCAAGAACCGATAGCAGAGTACTCGGGACATTCCCATACGTGCTCCGTCATCATCATCAACAGCCAGCGAAGATTCCCAATACTAATGGTACAAGTTGCAGTATGTGTCCGCCTGACCTTTCCTCGGAGTCCTGAGTGTCCACCGGATCTTCTGGTCACTTTTTAAAGCACCATAGTCTCCTGGTGCGTGATGGTTTGTATGTGTACACCATTTTGGTAAAATCAACACAGCCGACTAATAAAGCTGTAATTCTAGACATCTAAAAAACAATCATCATCATCATCACGAAGCAGATCTTTTGCAGAACGTCTCTCTCTTCAAGGGGCGTCGAAAAGCCTCTCGATCTCTGGCCATTTTCCCTGCCTCATGCACCCTCATGCCAGTGGTGTCTGCATTGCCCTATGTTCATTTAACCAAACAATAAATAACTACAGGGTGTTTGTAAAGTCTCACTACACTTTGTCTGTAAAACAAATTTGAAAAATGAAGCACATGGCGTCATCAAAACATGTCCTCCACAGTCCATAGTGAAGCAATATGCAGCGAATGGCTGTAGTCTACTGGAGTAATTACTTGCACTCCAAACATAACGGTGTTATCAACGGAAGAAATAATTTATTTAGTTGAACACTTGTTTCGAAATGGTGGCTAATACACGGAAATAATAACAGATACGTTGCAGAAGGTATTTGAAAATATGAAGAGATGTGTACAGTCATGTCTTGAAGCCCGTGGTGGACATATCCAACACCTGTTATAATGAATATTTCATTGGTATTTTCCAGCTTCCCCAAAACAGCGTTAGAGCATAGCAGTGACTATTGTAACTAATATAATGAATTTTCTAGCACATTTGTTATGACGTCATGTATTTCATTTGGCATAGATGACCTACATACAAAGTGTAGTGAGACTTTACAAACAATCGGTATGTTATCGGTTAACATTACAACCATCGGTTGCTCTGTATAACATATGTAAGAAATATGAACAAGAAATTGCAAGACATTATTAATTTCGATTAAATATGCATATATAATGAAGAATGAAACGAAGATCACAGACAAAATAGCAAATTTAAATCAATGTATTCCATTGGTGAATTTAAACAAAAAAGCGATAAACATTAGGTCCCACAATATGCTGCCTTGATAGGTCGCTGCATCTCTGCACGTTCATATTTCAGGATCATATATTATATTAAATTAATATATTAATTACAAGGGGGCTTCAAATGCACTATGGGCAGCTGCCATTATCGTTTGATACAGTCACAGGACTATTAATCTGAGCTGGGGATGGGCGCTAACAAAACTTCTTGAACGGGGTGGAAGTAATGATGACATCGAAATGAAAATTTTAAAAGTGTGATAGATATGGCAATAACCATGCCATTGTCTTGTAGCCTGTCAATATTGTTGTTAAGGATGTCAAGAGGGTTCAGCACGTGACAGCACGGTGCAGATGAAAACGGTGACGTAATAAGGACAGTTTAAAGATGGACGCCCCACTTTTGACATGCACCATGTTATCCGTTTTTTTATCAGTGAAGGGGTAAAACCTATGGAAATTTATCGGCTGATGAAGGTCCAGTGTGGTGATGCTTGCCTGTCAGTAATGAAAGTTTTTGAGTGGAGTAAGAAGTCTGAAAATGGCGTGACTTCTGTGACAGATTGTTCACAACCGGGGCAGGCACGCCGAGTAGTGCTCGACTCTGGGGGGTCACTACTCGGTGACTACTTCGAAAAGTGATACGTTTATTCTTTACTTTTTCAGAATATATTCACACTCAAATACAAAACATTTAAGGTTTTCATTTGAAGCTCCATCGCATTTTTGGGTTGAAAAACGTAACACACATACACACTGGTGCTGTTCAAATGTGTGTGTGTTGTTTTTTTCTAAACCTTCGCTGGCTTTGACCTCGAGCATAGACGCGTAGTTCATACACATCCTGCTACTCCTAGTGCACAGGACTGATTTTCGCGTGTGGATTTGCTTTCCCTATTACCAATGTCCCTCGCCATAAGACGAACCCACTGAAGACTTCTGAGGTACTTGTAATTTACGTCCACAAGTCAAGGACGAGTAGTCAACATTTTAGTCCACTGATCGGTGGAGGGGTTGAACCCGCTACCTCTGCGCGAGTGAGTGCGGTTGGATTTCTGCCTGCATAGGGGCTCGCCGGTGCTACTATTCCCTTCGTATATCTATCTTATATTCCTGATGAGGTGCATCATCGTCGTCGTCATCAGCGTCATCATCATCTTTTACTCCTACTACTACTACTTCTACTACTACTACTACTACTACTACTACTACTACTACTACTACTACTACTACTACTACTACAACTACTACTACTACTACTACTACTACAACTACTACTACTACTACTACTACTACTACTACTACTACTACTACTACTACTACTACTACTACTACTACTACTAGTTCTTCTTCGTCTTCTTCTTCTTCTTCTTCTTCTTCTTCTTCTTCTTTTTCCTCTTCTTTTCCTTCTCCTCCTCTTCTTTCACCCTCTCTTCTTCCTAGTCGTCTTCTGCGTTGTCTTCTCCCCATTCTTCGTCACTATACAACTAAAGATCTACCCTGTGTCTAACTACCCATGTGTCGTAATACAACTAAGAATGGATGGGAGCATTCTGAGTAGAACCCAGTCAATGACATATCTTGGCGTGAGGCTTGATCGTAGCCTGTCCTTCAGAGATCATGTCGATTATGTCATAACGAAGGCTCGAAAAGGTTTGGCAGCAATGAGAGTCATGGCGACTGCCAATATCGAGCAAAGACTGCTATTACTTCTGTTCCAAGGACTTGTGCTTTCACGCATCGAGTATGCCCTGGCCATCCTCACTGTCAGCCCTACACAGATTGGAAGACTTGAAAAGGTACAAAACGAAGCCATGCGCATCATTTTGGGCTGCACGAGAGACACCAGCTGTGTAGCAATGAGATACCTCCTTGACTTCCCGACAATGGAACACAGGATCAAGATCTGGAGAGCTCGTGCATACTTAAAAATAAGTGCAGATGAGCAGCACCCTCTGCATGACGCTGTATTCAGAGAAAAGGGTGACAGGCTAAAGAGGGGCAAATCATGGATGGGTCGGGCGGAAGATGTCGTCGGACAGGTCTGCAGTCTTACCAGTATCAACCCCGGCAAGGAATGGGTGCCGGTGCCTCCAGCTTTTAAGTGTACCTTCTCCTGCATTATCACACTCGACAGACGGTGCAGAGAGCAGAACCCTGCCGCTGTCAATGCAGAGGTTAACGCGCTCATCTATGATCACTCAGATAGCCCCGAAGTGCTCATCTATACAGATGGATCTGTTGTAAAGCAGCAGAGAAGTGCGTGGGCATTTACAGCTCGTTCAGCGGGCCGAACCGTTCAAGAATCCAGTGGTGCCCACTCTATGACCACGAGCAGCATGACGATGGAGGTGATGGCAGTTACACAGGCTTTCATATGGCTGGAATCACAGCATTATACCAACGTGTGTGTACTAAGTGATTCAATGAGCATGATTCAGAAGGTCGAAGCTAGATCTGTACGTAGACAGTGGACTGAGTCGCTGCGGAAGTCTGTTGTCCGCAAAGTCACCTTCATCTTCGTCCCGGGACATACGGGAGTCGAGGGAAATGAACGAGCTGATAAATTGGCTGGCTCTGCACCCCCTGTAGATGGCCAGCCCATGGATCGTGCCGATGTTATTAACGCCCTTAAAGATATGGCGAGAACAGAGGATTTTGACGCCAGTGATTCCACATCGCTTTCCAGGATGAAAGACCTGGGAGTAAGAATCGGCACAGCCAGACGCGAGAGGTACATCGGGAAAACAAAGCGCCTCGTCAACCAACACAGAACTGGCACTATTAGCCACCGGACGCTGATGCATATGCTGGGTGGAGGATCTGAGCACCTATGGACATGTCCGGAGTGCAACGAAGATACCCCAACTGATAACTAAACTAACTAACTAAACTGGCTCCCTTGGCAAGGCGAACGTATAGTCAAGTGTCAATCAACCAATCATATGCGATGCCGATAAGAGTGGGCAGTCATGTTTTACCACCTCACTCGATCACCAGAGTCGTGGATCAGCTCCGTGTTTCTGTCTCAACCATGCCACGTGGCTAAACCATTCAGGTATTTACTTCTCGGTTTTCCCCTTGGTCTCTTCCCTTCGATCTTGCCAGTTGTCACCAAGTTCTCCTATTAGGGGGCTGCGTGGATCTCGAGGTATGATGTCCGCCTCGAGTGCTGGAGGTCCCGGGTTCAAGCCCCGGTGAGGATCGGGATTTATTTCACGTGGACTTCTAGTAATAAAATTTCCCCTGGTCTCTGGGTAGTGAGATCGGACGCCCGTGTGTATTGTTGCGCACGTAAAAAATCTCTTGGCAGTTGGAAATCGAAAAAGAGTAGCCTAACGGCGCTGCCCGGGCAAAATTTCGAGTTAAAAATCTACCCAAATATTTCAGGATCCTCGCCGGTGCTACGGAGTTCGTGCACTGAACTGAGATTCTCCAGACTCAGGTTTGAGTTAGGAGGAGAACGGAGCACTTATGGGTTACACCCGTGTGCCGTGATGTTGATCCATCGACTAAACTAAACTAAACTAAACTAAACTGAACTAAACTAAACTAAACTAAACTAAACTAAACTAAACTAAACTAAACTAAGTTCTCCAATTAATTTCTTTTCATAACATGCACTCAAAAATTTGACTGTCTACATCTAATGTCTCTAATCAGTTTACGATCTTCATTTGTTTCTTAAAGGACTTTTTCATTGGTTTTTCTGTCTGTCCATGGTATTCTTTGCATTTTCCTCAGAAACCACAGTTTTGCGAACTAATGGAAAATGGTTCAAGTGTAACACACCATAAATCCTGGCATTATTACAACTAAAGACTTACCAATTGCACTCATCGGCGCATTCTTTATCACTGTTCGCTTCATCAACAGGATCAAGCAGAACAAAGGCAGCATCGCATTGCTTAGTACACTCTGCTACAGTGATGGACGGGTTCGCTTTGAGAATGGCATGCACCTCGAGCTCAATCAGGCTGACTGTTGGAAAACATTATATATATATATATATTTCCATCCATCATGTGCCATGCCGATAAGAGTGGGTGGTCATGTTTTGCCACCTCACTCGATCACCAGAGTCGTGGATCAGCTCCGTGTTTCTGTCTCGACCATGCCACGTGGCCAAGCCATCCAGGTATTTGCTTCTAGGTCTTCCTCTTGGTCTGTTCCCTTCGATCTTACCAGTTGTCACCAAGTTCTCCAAGTCATTTCTTCTCATAACATGCCCAAAAAACTTTGACTGTCTACGTCTAATGTCTCTAATAAGTTTACGATCTTCATTTGTTTCTTGAAGGACTTGTTCATTGGTCTTTCTGTCTGTCCATGGTATTCTTTGCATTTTCCTCAGAAACCACATTTCTACAGCCATCAGATGTTTTTCATCTTGACTGCTCATTGTCCAAGCTTCACATCCATACATATATATATATACACACACACACAACATTGCATAGTATCATGTTTCGCTATCTTAAACGATCACCATAGTCGTGGATAAGCTCTGTATTATTGCCCTGTGGTCAAGCCATCAAGATGTTCACTTCTCTGCCTTCCATTTGTTCTTTTCCCCTCGATCTTGCCAGTTGTCACCAAGTTCTCTAGTTTATTTCTTCTTATTGCGTGGCGGGATATGGTTGGGTGGCGGGAAAGGGGTATCCCCTATCAAAGGAGAAGTAAGGTGCCTCCTTTCCTCCGCCAGCCTTTGGGCAAGGTGGAGTAGCCGCTTAGCCCCACTATCAGGTCACGTGAAACTATGTGTGCAGGTGGTGGATGATGTTGAAGAGCAGCCAACAGTTAGTTGTAGGTTATGGTCTCTAATGTCATGACGGTAGTCTGAGGATCTCTTTTTGTAGACAATGGCTGCGGTCATCGACCAGTATGGTAATTACTCAGAAGGAAAGCACTGGCAAACTACCTTCTTTACAGAAACCAAAAAAGTCATGTTTTGTAGACAGCTTTAGCTGCAAAATACAACCAATCATAATCAAGTCTCCAAAGAGTTTGGCATGAGTAAGTTAATGGCCTAAATTGCATTTGAAGATGACAAACAGCAACAGTGTATATAGGAGAGAGCCTGGCTATGTTCGAAGAAGAAGGCGGAGGAGGACGAGACGGAGGAGGAGGAGGCGCAGGTGGCGGAGGCGGAGAAGGGGGAGGCGGAGGAGGATTGGGCGGAGAAGGAGGAGAAAGAAGAGGTGGAGGAAGAGGAGAAGGAAGAGGAGGAACAGGAAGCGGGAGAATCATTCGTGTTTTTTTAAGCTTGAAATATTAAATAATAAATTATAACCTTACAAGTGTATATTGTGTGCCCTTAGGATTTGAACTGGAGTCTGTTGACAACAAGTGCACACGATATAAGGCACACTGAGTTTATGATAGGTTACACTAGTACTTTCAGTCCCATCCAGTTCTTACTTCAACTTCTGTCCCAGACAGCTCTTACTTCCACTTCTGTCCCAGACAGCGCTTACTTCAACTTCTGTCCCAAACAGTTCTTATTTCAACTTCTGTCTCAGACAGCGCTTACTTCAACTTCTGTCCCAGACAGTTCTTACTTCAACTTGTGTCCCAGACAGTTCTTACGCCAACTTCTGTCCCAGACAGTTCTTACGCCAACTTCTGTCCCAGACAGTTCTTACTTCAACTTCTGTCCCAGACAGTTCTTACTTCAACTTCTGTCCGAGACAGTTCTTACGCCAACTTCTGTCCCAGACAGTTCTTACTTCAACTTGTGTCCCAGACAGTTCATACGCTAATTTCTATCCCAGACAGTTCTTACTCCAACTTCTGTTCCAGACAGTTCTTATTTCAACTTCTGTCCCAGACAGATCTTACTTCAACTTCTGTCCGAGACAGTTCTTACTTCAACTTCTGTCCGAAACAGTTCTTATGCCAACTTCTGTCCCAGACAGTTCTTACTTCAACTTCTGTCCCAGACAGTTTTGCTGCACCTTCTGTGTGAGACAGTTCTTACTTCAACTTCTGTCAAGAAAGAAAGAAAGAAAGAAAGAAAGAAAGAAAGAAAGAAAGAAAGAAAGAAAGAAAGAAAGAAAGAAAGAAAGAAAGAAAGAAAGAAAGAAAGATAGAAAGAAAGAAAGAAATTTCTACCAACTGTACATGTGTATTCACTGTGTAAATCAACTCTACTCACACTCAGCGAAGGTCGTGGCAACAGCAAATGCGAAGAAAAGGAATACAGACTTCATTTTTAGGACAGTTGTAGTAGCTATCTTGAGAATAAGGCGTGCTGGAACAAAGGCAACTATAATGCAGGAGTTGTTGCGTTTGGTAACTTTATAGTCCAGGATACGACGTGATGATCACGATGAAAAATATTTTTAAAAACACATCTGATAAGAGACAGATTTGACAAATTAGAAAACGACTTGTGTACCATATAGCGAACCTTGAACTTGTCTGTTTTCTATATCCAGGCATTTTTGACCGTTGTTAGTTAACCTTGTTTTGAGACAGTTGTTACTTTAACTTTTATCCTAGACAGTTGTAACTTAACTTTGTTCTAGAGATTTCTTACTTTCACTTTGTCCCAGACAGTTGTAACTTAACTTTGTCCCAGTACATTTCTTACTTTCACTTTCTTCCAGACAGTTGTAACTTAACTTTGTACTAGAGATTTCGTACTTTCATTTTGCCCCAGACAGTTGTAACTTAACTTTGTCCCAGATATTTTCTTACTTTCACTTTGTCCCAGACAGTTGTAACTTAACTTTGTCCCAGACATTTCTTACTTTCACTTTCTTCCAGACAGTTGTAACTTAACTTTGTACTAGAGATTTCGTACTTTCATTTTGCCCCAGACAGTTGTAACTTAACTTTGCCCCAGATATTTTCTTACTTTCACTTTGTCCCAGACAGTTGTAACTTAACTTTGTCTCAGACATTTCTTACTTTCACTTTCTTCCAGACAGTTGTAACTTAACTTTGTCCTAGAGATTTCGTACTTTCATTTTGCCCCAGACAGTTGTAACTTAACTTTGTCCCAGATATTTTCTTACTTTCATTTTGCCCCAGACAGTTGTAACTTAACTTTGTCCCAGGCAACTGTTACTTTAACCTTCTCCCAGGCGGTGTTACTTTCACTTTGTCCCAGACATTTGTTGCTTAACTTTATTCCGAGACAGTTGATACTTTATCTTTTGTTCCGGACATGCGTTGCTTAACTTTATCCTAGACATTTCTTACTTAACTTTGTCCCAGACAACTGTTACTTTAACTTTGTCTCAGACAATTGATACTTAACTTTGTCCCCATACAACTATTACTTTAACTTTTGTTCCAGACAGTTTTTACTTTAACTTTTCCTAGAGACAGTTGTTACTTTAACGCTTGTTCCAGACATTTGTTGTTTAACTTTGTCCAAGACATTTATTACATTCACTTTTGTCCCAGACAACTGTTACTTTAACTTTGTCTCAGACAATTGTTATTTAACTTTGTCCCAGACAACTGTTACTTTTGGTCAAGACAGTTCTTACTTTAACTTTTGTTAGAGACAGTTGCTACTTTGTCTCTTGTTCCAGACATTTCTTATTTAACTTTGTCCAAGACATTTTTTTACTTTCTTGTTTGTTTTTACTTTCTTTTTTTTACTTTTTTTCTGTAGCCATTCCTGTTTGATCTGACCCCTCTGGATACTGGTGTTAAATTCTCTGGCCAGTTCTTCCATGTTATCATCTGACATCACCAGTAGGTCACGATATCGGATGCCGTCTGGGCCTGGGGCGGTGTTAGGTGATTTCTTGAGCATCGCACGTATTGTCTCAGCTGTGATTATGTATTCTTCGTCTGTCCCGACCCCATCCAGTTGTACAGACCCAGCCAATGTGTCCGTCTGCTAGTTTCCCGCCACACCAGCAAGTCCTGGTGCATGGTGTACGTAAAGTTTTTGAAAACATATAACGTTAATTAACAGATACAGTTAACAATAGGCAGATATTTAGAATAGTTACGTTTTTTTTTTCTTTGCGCTTGTTCGCTTTGAACTCAAGCGTTGTCCATACACACTACTTATAGCAGTGCTCGGCTAAATTAGCTTTCCCTTTTAACAGTGTCCCTTGCCATCAGGCGAACCCACTCCGACTTCAGAGGTACTTGTAATTTACGTCCCCAAGTCAAGAACGATAGGTCAACATTTTAGTCCAACTGTTTGGTGTAGGACCTAGGAATCAGCACATCGGATGTTTAAGAACACGCGTTCTTATCCATTCGGTCATGCTGACCTATGAAAAGTTACCTATAATGCTAGTTTCGAATGTAGTTTCTAAGATAAGCAAGTTTAAAAATAATAAAGAAGAAGAAATTAATCTCCGCACAGTAGACAATTTTATTCTTCAGGAATAAATAAAAACTTTACGACAGTTGTAGTTTTATTGAAAATAAGTATATTTTCTAGCATTGTGTTTTTGTTCGCTCGATTTAAACTCAAGCGTAGTCAATACACGTTCTACTACTAGTACTCGCCATTTTTGGGAGTACAATGGACTGATATTTGCGAATGAATTAGCTTTCCTAATTACCAGTGTCCGTCACCATCAGGTGAACCCATTCCGACTTCAGAGGTACTTGTAATTTACTCCCGCAAGTCAAAGACGAGAAGACACCATTTTAGGCCAACTGACCTGTGTAGGGATTGAACCCTTTACCTCAGCATCAGCATACCGGAAGTGTATCAATAGAGTCAATAAGTAAGTCACACAGTTCTGTGGGATGGCAGGTAAATGTAGTTGGTATTTTCTACAGGCGTCATTAGACGACAGCAACATCGAACTTTATATTCCCGTTCGTCAGATGGCGCTAGGTGTCTCAAGCGCAAGTGCAGCGCTTAAACAAAATGGCGACTGTACTTTACTAACCAAAGAGCAACGTGCTGTTGTGCGTTTTTTGTGGGCAAAAGGACTACCTGCAAAGGACATTTATAAGGAAATGCTTCCTGGTTATGCTGACAAATGTTTGTCCCGTAAAGCTGGGTAGAACAATTTTCTCGAGGACGCTCTAAAATTGTTGATGAAATCATGTCTGGTCGTCTTGTTGAGATTGCAACAGAAGCATCCGTGCAGCGGGTGGAGGAGATGATTAAAGGTGACAGGCGAGTAACAATAGACTCTGTAGCATCTGCAATAGGGTGCTCACATGGTTCAGCATACACATAATGCATGATCGATCGAAATTTCCAAGACTACTGACTAGAGGAGTGTTGCGTCTTCATGACAATGCCGGACCACATACGGCTCGATTAACTCAGTAGACAATTAACAAACTAAGGTGGGAAGTTCTGGGACATCCATCAATCAGCACCGACTTAGCCTCTAGAGATTTCCACCTTTTTGGTCCACTGAAAACTCACCTTGGCGGACGACATTTCGCGAATGACGCCGAAGTTTAATGTGAAGTGAAAACGTGGTTTAGAAAACAGAGCACGCAGTTCTATGCAGCCGGTTTGGGAGGACTGCTAAAACGATGGGATAAGTGCATCAATCTTAGTGGAAATTATGTTGAGAAATAAAGGGACAATATATGTATAAAATATAAACTGGTTTCAAGTTGTTATCATATTTAGTTATTTTTCTACAGCCATTTGTGACTTACTTATTGACTTCCCCTCGTTGTCCACGCCGTATTTAGCTGATATAACAGCTCGAGTGGGTGCATCTGTGGCGAAGGGTTTATACGTGCAATTCGTAATCCTTCACACCGCGTTCGTAACACAGCTGCTGGCGATATGGGAGCAAAGCGCACTGCGTTTTTTGTTTTTTCTTACAATGGTATTACAATGGTATGAGTGCCTATCGCTCAGAAAGCAATGACAAACTACTGAAAGTAAACTTGCACAGGAATGACAGTCAATAAATGCTGGAGTTGACTGCGACGTTCTGTCAAGGATATGCAACTAACGTAACCGTGGGAGGGTGTCTTGTTCGGCCGACTCCCTCCTAGAGCCTAGGAACGCACAAGATGGCAACTCTAGCCACTCGACCGCCTTCCTTACAACTCCAGCATCAACTGCATAAAACCGCTATCATCTAGGAGCACGTCACAATGAATTTCCGTTCAATATAAGCAAAGACGCTGTAGACAATATATTGCCTGATTTCTTGCCTGGTATATTTGAAGTCTTGGTAACATGTCGGTCTCCCTGGCGAAGGGTTAAGGGCGTTGTTGGTAATCCCGTTTACTCACATACGAAATACAGCTGCGCGAGATTCGGCAGCGGATCGCATTGCGCTGGCTACTTACGGAGGAATGTGAGTCGGTCGTTCAGAAAGTAATGGCAAACTACTGAACATAAAAAGTTGCCAAGACATCAACAGCAGCTGAAAAATGCTAGTGTTGACTGTAATGTCCTGTAAAGGATATGCAAAAATAAAAACAAAATAAAAATTACAAAGTCATAACAAAACAGACTACATTAACGGAGAGACATGAGTTCGGAGCCGCCATGGCACAGTAGCTAGGATGTTTGTCTGCCGGTGGTCACGTGTTCGAATACTCGATGCAGATTTTATTTCTCACATTGTCCCCCTCCCCAGGTTCAGTCTGCCTAAAAAAGGTGCCTTAAATTGCTATGGGAAGTAAAGGCAACCAGTGTGATACTGACACATAACTCATCGGGTGCCGATTGGTCTATAAGCTACTGGGCTTGTATAGGATGTATTTTTATGGATTGTGCGGTGTTTGAAAATATTGCCGGTCCAAGTTTTGTATTTATCTATTATGTTGCATTAACTTTACAGAGAGTGAATACAAAAGTTGGACCGGCAATATTTTCAAATACTGGACATTCATTAAAAATACACCTTATACCATATACTCAATCAAGCAGGCTGCTTTTACTTCACATACAATTTACTGGTACGTATTTTAGGCTGGGTCGACTTGGCAGCCCATCTTACTGAAATAAATCTCCGCCTCATCGGAATTCGATCACAATACCCCTGGACGAGTCCGCATAAGCGCTAGCCACTGTAGTATCGGAGCTCAATTTGCCACTGTAGTATCGGAGCTCAATTTGCCACTGTAGTATCGGAGCTCAATTTGCCACTGTAGTATCGGAGCTCAATTTGCCACTGTAGTATCGGAGCTCAATTTGCCACTGTAGTATCGGAGCTCAATTTGCCACTGTAGTATCGGAGCTCAATTTGCCACTGTAGTATCGGAGCTCAATTTGCCACTGTAGTATCGGAGCTCAATTTGCCACTGTAGTATCGGAGCTCAATTTGCCACTGTAGTATCGGAGCTCAATTTGCCACTGTAGTATCGGAGCTCAATTTGCCACTGTAGTATCGGAGCTCAATTTGCCACTGTAGTATCGGAGCTCAATTTGCCACTGTAGTATCGGAGCTCAATTTGCCACTGTAGTATCGGAGCTCAATTTGCCACTGTAGTATCGGAGCTCAATTTGAGAGGACAAGTTTATTTACAAAGGGACACAACTATGATCATAGACATTAAAACCCCTGAGTGAGTTAAACATCGAAGCAGCAAACAATATTTTTCACGATTTATTGCCTGGCATATTTCGCTGCATCTCGTCAGGTGCATATTAGGAAGCAAAGAAAATGTGTTGCGTTTAATGTATTCGAGGAACAATAAACGATTGCTCAAATATAGCAATCAGGTGGTTGCAGGCGGTATTATGCAAATAGAAAGAATTAGTGTTAAATTTGCGATTACCCTAGACATAACAGATGCTCCACATTCAAACAATACATGTCACTATATGTTTTAATTATCTAAACTAAAGTATTATTTATTTTTTGACTTCATCTATTATATTTGAGTTGATTTTCATGGCATTAGGCGTCGGCCGTTCAGACAGCAAAGGCAAACTTCTTCTTATCTGCCCTGTATACTCCATTGGGAATAAGACTTCAACCAAACCAAACCAAGCCATCCTGTCTTTTACTGTTTCCTGCAGTTGCCTCCATGTCCTCCCAATCTCATTTATCTCTGTTTCTAGCCTAGAGAAACAACAGAGGCAGGTAAACTCTATGGACCACTGAGTGGACTAATACTAACATTGACAGGCACCTTGCCGTCTTGACAGACGACAGTTTGTAAAATGGAGTTATACCTCTCCATAACACAAAGCCTGGGCTGAATGTAGAGACCATGTGTTGCCCATGCAGCATGATCCCTCTCTCGGCCTGTCTAGTGTACTCCAGAGGAAAGGTAACACCAATACGTCTGGAACAAGACAAGCTGCAGAAGCTGCCAGATCAGCAAAGCAATGCTCTAACTGTCCGCCTGTCGGAGCTTCGATCCTAGACCAATTGCCAACCAAGGCTTAGGGACTGGTCTTCCCCGCCATGACATTTAGTCTTTAGGTTGCATTTCCTCGCACTAGGATAAGGCTTGTGCCCTCCCAGTTGCGCTCCTCCGCCCGAAGCCGTTAGCACAGTGTGAGATGTTGGGTTTGGTAAGCATCGCCCAATATTCGGCGCTAACAGAAGCAGGTAGTACCGTCTACTGTCATATGGTAGCTCAGTCATATCTAACTAAGGCCTTACATCATAATAATACTAACAAAAGACAGTTAAATTCATACAAGAGACAACATTTACAGTTATAGTCAAATTTAAGGGAACAAAAGAAGAAGCAGAATGCATACCTGTCTGTAATGCTCTTCCCCTCGTGTATTTATGTCTCTGGCTATGTGGTTTGTCTTTTGCAACTGTTGAACTATAATTTCCTAGTAAGTTGAGTTGAGCTAAGAATCGACATCACTGCACTCAGGACATTCCTGTTCCCTCGTTCAACAGCCAGCGAAGAGTCATAACACTAATCATTACCACTGCTATCGGATTGAAAGTTCTCCTTGTCTTCCCTCTCAGTTTTGAGATTCTTCCAGAACCCCTGCCGATCCCCTGCAATATCATTCCTTTCCGCATACGGGTTCTCAATCTGTTCAGCCCCGCCTTCTCCACTTGGTCCCGCAAGCGCTCGACCACTTCTCCCAGAGGAAAGGGGGGGGGGGGGGGGAGAATCCGTACAATTGTCACACTCTGTGACCTATGAAGAGAGGATAGTCATTCCTAGAGTTGCCAGATACGTGAGCACCAACAGGAGGACATAATAAGACAAAAATGAGGACAAATGAGGACATAATAAGACAAAAAGGAGGATAAAGGAGGACATATTGAATGTTTCATTTAAATCGTTTCAGATTAAACCCACAGTCAGTACAATTTTATTACAATAGCTGCCAATAAGTGTATCTCATGTTTTTGGAGTGTTCTCAAAATATACTGTGATATAGTTTCTGAGGTTTCATTTGCTGTGTTGTCTAACTCGAGAATCTTAGTTCGGATTCCACCTGCTTTCCGGTCAAAGTACTGAACAACGATCGGAAATATTTTCTGCGAACCGTGATTGCTAGCATCTGTCGAAAGACCGAAACATGAAATACCACTTAAAGATGTATCCAATTCATCAACAGTGTGGGGGGAAATTGCTTGGTTTATTATTGCTTCAGTCTTTGTTTTTGCACAAGCAATATTTTTTTAGCAATTTCTGAATCTTCAAATAATGTGTCCGGGAAGGTTAACCCGGTCAACAAATGCCCGCAGAAGTCGGATGTGTCGGCCTAACGGCGCAAGAACGCAGCTCTGCTGTAAACAGGCACAACGCAATCACGTCCGAAAAAAAACTCCGGATGAACGAAGAAGAAGAAGAAGAAATAATGTGTGCATCAAACCAGCTGTGCAGGTCATCGAGTTGTAAAACTGGTGATCACAAACTGTTTGAAATGCCAAAGTTGCTTCAGCCGCGTGTGCTTTCAGTAACACATTTGAGTACTTAGGCTGAAGAAAAAAAAGACGTCAATGTGCTAGATGACGCGGACACTTTGATTAGGTTTCTATATCTCTCACTGTCAACATGGCGCTCCAAGTCAGTAGTTCCTTTGTTGGCAACGGACAAGTAACTATCGCAAATCGTACACTTTGCCTCATTCTCGCTGCGTCCGTCAACGAAGCATGGAAACTTATTTTTCATAGTGTTCGAGAATTTGCATTTTCTATATGTAGAAGCCATTTTCATAAACATAGACGGCAAATATTACAAATAAAAAAAAATTTAAGTGGCGTCACTGCTACAGGAACCGGAAATAACATTAACATTTTGACCATAGAGACTACCGCATTGTTAGTGTTGCCGAATAGAGCAACAGTTAGATTCAAATTATACAAATAATTGTTCCACATTTGGTATAAATGGAAAATTAAATAAATACTGTTAAGCAATGGGTTTTAATCAAGAATGTAAACACACGGTAGAGTGTAGATACATTGTAAGTTGTAACAACAATACATAAAAAATGATAACATAAAATATTTTAAAAGCCGGACATTTTATAGGTTTTTAGCTTTGCCTGCCGGACGGAGGACACGAGGCTAAAAAGGAGGACATGTCCTCTCTTTGCCGGACGTCTGGCAACCCTAGTCATTCCGCACGAAACGTTCCTGTCTCCTTCTAACTAAGCATACTCCTCGAGTCCGTAATAATTGACTAGTAAATTACAAACAACTAGTAAATGAATATGTTGATTATGTAAATGACATGCAGCTAACTTGTCTTTTATTGTACAGACAATTCTAGCTAGGAACCCTTCTCCATGCTGGTATCTCGAGCTGATTATGTTCTTAAAAGGCATCAAAATATCGTTCCCAAGTTGAACATCGCCTAAACGGGCACAGCAAATGTCTTGGAAAGTAGAGGCGGGCGGTTTGATACTGACCACATCACTCGCCGAATGATGATTGGTTAATAAAAATATGGATCAAGCACCGTGTTCAATGTACCGGCGTGTACAAGAATTCTTTATTTACGTCGTTGATTACTCTGCAGTAAGTAGCCTTGGCCGGTCTCTCTCGCCGAGGGGTTACACCACTTTCTCCGTAATCCTGTTTATCACGCAGAGTCTCGTAGCGGGCGAGAACTGGGAGCGGTTCGTCCCCCGCTGGTGACTTGCGGGATAACTGAGCCGGCCGCTCAGAAAGCAATGGCAAACCACTGAGCGTAATCTTGCCAGGAGATCAACAATCAGTCAATCAATCATGTGCCATGCCGGAAAGCGTGGGCGGTCATGACTCGCCATTTCACTCGATCACCAGTGTCGTGGATCAGCTCAGTGTTCCTGTCTCGTCCACGCCATGTGGCCAAGCCATCCAGGTATTTTCCTCTCGGTCTGCCTCTTGGTCTGTTTCCTTCGATCTTGCCAGTTGTCACCAAGTTCTCCAATCCATTTCTTCTCATAACATGTCCAAAAAATTTTGACTGTCTACGTCTAATTTCTCTAATCAGTTTACGATGTTCATTTGTCTCCTGTAGTACTTGATCATTGGTTTTTCTGTCTGTCCATGGTATTCTTATTAAAGGATATGCAACTAGCTTGGCCACAATGTGTGAAACGGTAAACACGACATGGATCACGTGGTGTCTTCAAGCAAAACTTGAATGATGTCAATTTACCATCGGTGATTTGTCATGATGGTGCTGTGTGCATTTAATGAAACTAAAGATTATTTTTAAATCCCGAGGACACAAAATAAAACAAACACATATATACATGCCTGACTAGGGTCTCAGAACCTAAACAAAATAGTTAATATATATTGAAATATGTGAAAATAATGTAACATTATGTTTAAAAATAAGACAAAAGTAATTGAAATAGGTAAGAATAAAACACAACACAGTTGTCCGACGTTACGGTAGTCATTACATTGGTCAAGAACAAAACAAACATAGATATAAGGTAATTCATATGAAATTAAAACATAATAAATATAATAAAAATATTTACTCACAGACAAAAGGGGACGAGTGCGTGACAGCATTGGATAGCAATAATGCTGAAACTACATTATTATTACTACATTATTTTAATATTATTATTACATTATTTTATTGTATTCCACTTTTGACGTCAAGTGTCATGGAGAGGAATAGTTGACGCTACAGCGCCCGACGGGTGGCATTGGATGGTGTCATTATGTGTGATTGTACAATGTCTTTGATGTCGTCAATCCATTTTGTCTTCGAGCGTCCTCTTGCTTTCATAGCAGATCTTATTTGATCTAGTGCCAATACTGGTATTTGATGGTGTTGCATTTTAATGAGATGGCCAAACCATTTGATTTTCTGTCTTTCAATATATGTGACACAAAGTGTTGATACCACTGTCTATCTGATAACATCATTTCTTATTCGGTCTTGGATAGTTAAGATGGCAGCTCTCTTCAAGCATCTCATCTCGACTGCCTTTCTCTTCATGATCTCCTTTCCACAATGGGGACAATTGGGACATTGTGCTGTGCAACCTTCATCTTCTTCACGGTCTTTCTAAGTGAGGCACCGTATATGGTACCATACTTTCCAACAATGCCCATCTTCCTGGTTCGCTTGGCCATCTGGGCTATGGTTTCGTGTAATGTAATGGTCATTGTCAACGTCCTAGAGACCTAGGGAAATGAAACTCGGGTTCATACAGGCAACAAACTCCGTTCTGATACTATCTGATATAATTTATTTACAGTAAGCTGGCGAAGAATGGTTTTCGCAGCCAGCTACATTTGATTAGCATATCACAGGAGTTCATAACAAAGCAATCATACATAATCATTACAACACACTCTATTATATATCTTATGAATAACACCCCTAAATACACTTGGGTTCAATCTATCAAGTCCCCCTTAAGTTAAGCCCTGTTGCTTCTTCGATGTCCAGTCGGCGTCTGCCCTCTAACGTGTCTCGGACACGGGCTGTAACTCTCCTCGAGCTTCTCGGGGAACAGGTCCTGGCACGCGGTCAGCGGGTTCCCCCTGTGTCCACGGAGCTGTAGGCGAACTGACCTATCCTTCTCGAAGGCTCTAGATTGTTCGAGCATTCGAGTGTGTCTCCCTTGTATTGGGGTTATGTCCCTTCTCTAATTCCCTTCTATCTTTCTGTTCCTACCGACTCCATGTGAGACTGTGACAGGGGTTCCCCTCCCCCGCTTCTATGGGTTAGTATATGGTAATTAGTCTGCACTAATTCTGTCATAGGATCACATGAAGTTGGTGTTTGATAGTTTCGTGGATGGGAACCTGGCCATCTATATATTTGCACTATTAACTCATGTATTTCCCCGTACAACAATCCAGGGTGATTGCTGAAGAGCCCCTATCTCTTCCATATCCTTAAACATGCTTATCCGACCGAAGTTCCCTGACGCTTCTAGTTGTATCTGCAACCGCGCCCTTCTCAAGTATCCATATGATACCAGGATATTAAACTCTTTGTTAGAGAGGTTTAACAAGACAAATTGTCTTGGCTTATTTAAGAATACTTGCAATTCTTGTCCTGAATGTATATTTTGATACACTTTTACTTCCGTATGTTTTATAGTGCTTAATATATATATATATATATATATATATATATATATATATATATATATATATATATATATATATATATATATATATATATATGCACTCTTGTTTTTTCCCAAGTAGCTACTTATGTTCCTGTTTGCCTGTTAGTGTGTTTACTGCTTTGTTACTTGCTCAAATAAAATGTGTGTGATTTAATTGTTAGTGTTTAGTTTTATGAGTATGTCCTACCCAATGTCTAAAGTGTGTGCTACCTGTGTGTATGTGGTGTGTAGTACATCTCTAAGTGTCACGAGTTGGAATATCCCTTGTCATGAATTACGTCATCTGTGTAACGCATTACAGGGTATACAAACAGTGATTCTTAGAGTGAACCTATTTTATCTAACACTAAACATGTATACACAATTTTAGACAAGTGTTACATTTTACACTCAAAAACGCAGACAAATTAAAATAAATACTTTTTGCGTACAATTTGTCGGCTCAGTATATCGCTCTCTCATTTAATTCATTCACTCTCTGATTCGCACACCTTTCATTCAATATAATAATTTGTTAAAATATACAAATTAAGGTGAGGTAAATGTTGTCGCCCTTAGAAAAAGGAAACTGGCTATATTCAAAGCGTCAAGTACTATCTGTACTGGTGATAGGAAATGGTTTATAAGTTAAATTGCAACAATTGTATTGAAAGAAAATTTTAACTATGAATGAAAATGTTTTTGACATATTATGATAGAAAATGTACAATTTACATGTTCACATATTTTATGTATATAGCAAAGCACAAATGTAATAAATATTTAACTAATAACATTAAATTAATTAACTCCAACGACGATCCGTGTGTTGTCGTTCTTTTGTTCGTGTGCTGTTCCAATAATGTTACAGTTCGTAGGTAACGTTTTGGTGTCACATTCCTGTGTTGTATCTCATATGTCGTAATAGTCATAGTATATCGCTGCGTGTATGTGCGATGTTCTGTTCCGTTAGTTTGCGAAGTCAATTGAAATAACGCGTATGCACAGTTCTTAATATTCGCATGATAACTTTCAGTTCTGTGATTGATGAAATAACTTCACAAATGTTAATATCCACAGTTCGGATTGTTTTTGATGTACTGCTAATTGCCAATGTAGCCCAATATAGTTAACGGTTCTCAAAGTTTCATGTCTGTGATAGCTATAAGTAGAGTATTAAATCAGTTGTCGACACTTCTAAATTAAAGTTCTACAGTAAGTGTAGAGGTACACTCTTTTATGCAACAGACTAAAATATTACAGCTTATCATATGGCCACTAATCAATGTAAATAGTGTTAATCTGCTGGTGCAGTGGGTAATCGTGATAATATGTCCGCAATTACATTATCCGTACATTTAATGTGACGGATTTCAAAGTCGAAATCCTGAAGTAGAAGATAACATCTTGCTAATCGATGGTTCTTTGGGTGGCCTTCTTTAATTACCAGCAGTGGCGCATTATCTGTCAAGACAACGAAATGGGAACCTAAGAGGAACTTAGATAAACGACGAACACAAAAAACCAAACTTAATGCCTCCAACTCAGCTGTGGAATACTTGAGAATACTTTCAGCTTACGGCTGACATACAGTATTTGGTGTTTAACGCCTTGATATTCTTGCATCAGACATCCTCCAATTGCGATAGCACTTGAATCTGTGGTTAATATAAATGGTAGATCTATATTTGGTAATCTCAATATGGGTGGATTCGAAAAAATGGATTTCAATTTGCACATTACACCCTCTAAACGGATACTCTTACAATTCCAAATATTACATACTTGTATGGATAATGATGTACTAATAAGCATAAACAATGTAAGAGTGACAATGAATTTACTATAGGCATATGTCAAAGGTATATGAAAAATTTTGCACCAACAGGAGTTAATGAACTGTAGCATGGTTTTTGCTCTTTCAATTTGGCGCACTGTTGATTGATATATGAATGAGATGGTAAATATGATGGACAATACGTTTGTTATCCGGATAGTGGTGAAAGATACATTTTGAAATGTAGGTAATGTTGGTTGAAGTTGGGCTAACAGCAAAAGTAGCAAGAGTGTCAGTAATTTGTCTCTGTTCATTCTACTGCTTGGTGAATGTGATTGTTTACTTTTGTTGGTTGAGGTGTGTGTGTCAAAGAACTTGCTGTATTTGTCTGCTAAAGTGGTATATGGTGAGTTGAAAATGGTAGTCTTTGTGCTGATGGATTTAGACCCGCATCGTTTGGTGTTTTTGTTCATGCAATAAAGCAGTTTGTTTGTATGCAATCGTTTCTGACTTTGATTTTGTGTGAAGTCAATTGTTTGTGTTTGTTTATTTGCATACTGTTTGCTTGCATGAATGTTGCTTGATGATGTTATTTCTGTATCTGCATAACTTTCTGCAGATATATGTGTTGTTTCTATTTTTGTTTTATGTGTCCTTGGAAGATGACAAATTTGCGATGAACACATATGATGACACTTGTTTGTTAATATTTCTTTGTCACTAGTAGTGTCCCTTGGATATCTTTGTATTCCTTGGTTATGTTTCTTGGTATTAATGCCGTAATTGTTTATTGTTCTCAGAGAAACAAATTGTTTCGACTCATAAAGTTGGAAATTATGAGTTCTCTCAGTTGTTGGTTTGGTAACTGAGGTTTTGTCTTCACGAGAAACTGTCTGTACTGTGAAGTTGTCTTCATTGTCTTGTGTAGTAGTGTCGTTAAGAAGTACTGTCGTTGCTGTGCTTCTGTTATTGTTGTTCCTGGCATAATATGGTTTCGGTTGGGAGTAATTTAAAGAAGTCGAGTCGGTTTGTAATGACTCGTCATAATGTTTGTCATAATTAAGAAGAGTTGTTGCTATTGTGTCGTTGACTTCGTCGTTTCCGTTATTAAGAGAAAGTGTCGTTAAAGTAGAATTGTCATCGTTGTTCTTGTCAATGTCGTTTCTGTTAGCCCGGTTAGTGTCCCCTGTTGTCTCTGTTGAGTTGTTCATGTGGGTTATGTGAGTCATTTGTTTTGTCACTATATTGGCGTATTTTGTCTGTTGTTGCACATTTACAGGTTCACAATTTCGTGTTTCGGTTGCATCCTCAATTCGAGGTTTTATGCTGATGGTGTCATTGAAAGATTCAACCGCCCCTGTGTTATGCACCTCTGTGAATTCGTTTCGAATTCCGTCATCGGTGGTCTCCCCTGTGCTTTTGGCAGTTTGAGACATGCAAATGTGTTCTTCAGTTCTGGAATCACTGTTTGCTTTTTGGATGCAGTTTTTCTGTTCCCATTCCCTGATTTCTTCTTCAGAACAGGACTTTATATTAGGAAGATTTCCAAGAATAATATCAGCGCAAAGATCTTCTAATACTGCGCATAGCACTTGTCCTGACAGAAAAGGTGTCTGAAATTCGGCCAGTGCTAGGGGGTATCTTTCGATAGTGTCTGCGATTGTGCGACATGTCACGTAGTTATGTGTGTAGTCTTTGTCATTGATTAATGTTCTCTTAATCCCAACTAGAGTCGCTCCGCTATCGCGAATGATTGTAAATGGTATGTTATTTACAAATCCCTTTCTCAATCTGAACTTGCCCTTTGATGTTAAGGCTGCGTTGACTATTTCATTGGATATAGGGATTGTATGGCCACATTCCAAAGTTGTATCCAACTGAAATTTTCTGCACGTATTACAGGTGTTATTATTGATGGTGTTAATGATTTCTACCGCATTCCCTGACTCATTCGCACTTTCATTCTGGATGTCACATTCATTCAGTTCTTCAATTTCTTCATCTGTAGATGTATCTATTAATGCTGCATTGGCCTGCTTCATCATCTTGCGGCCATCGCAGCGTCCTCAATAATGCCCGTAAGCTAAACAAAAGTAACATTTGACCACTCTCTTATACGCGTTTCTTTTGTGTTTTTTTGTTTTTTTTTGGTTTTTCCACCATCATTTGAAGGTGATGTGGATACGTTGGTGATTTATCACATATTGCGTACTGTTCGTGGGTCAAATGGCAGTATTGACACAGGACTGGTTTTGTAAATTTAGAACGTTGTTTGAACCTATTCTCATTTGGTTTTGAATATTTGGTGTTTGTGACAGCTGCTGTTTCATTCTGACTCATATTTAACTGAACAATATCACGATTCGCTGTGAAATACGCACTACCTTTACTTTCGACCTCTTGAATAGTCTTACAATCACTTTGTCTTAGAAATTTCGAGAAAGGAGTTGGTATTGTGTTCATGATCTTATCAATTATTATTAGCTCTTTTAGTTTATCATAGTTGTTATTTGTTTTCGCTGAGGTTACCCATTTTGTACAAATATCTTGGACTGTAGACACGTAGTCTATGAACGTTTGGTTAGGTGATGGTGTTAATTTTGAAAACTGCAATTGATAGCCTGCTGTGTCTAGTGAAAAATGTTGTAGTATTCTTTGTTTTAAATAGTCGTAATCTTTCCTCATGTCATGTGGAATTGTTTCTATCACTTTTAAGGGCTCTAATGCTAAATTTCTCATCAGAATAAACGCCCAATCGACTTTTGAAACGTTATGATATGACATCAAACACTCGAAGTTCTCTAAATACGCACTTATTGAATCTCCGGAGCAAAAAGGTTTGACTAAGCCTTTATATTTGTTGTATTTTTGTTCCTCTTCCTTACTCCTTAACTTGTTTACTGAAATTTCCAAGTTGGAATCAATTTCCATTTGTTTCAATTTTAATTGTGTCTCTAATTCTAACTTTTTATTCTCAGCGTCTAATTGAGCTTGTTTGCTAGCAGCTTCGATTTCTAACTTTTTATTTTCAGCCTCTATTTGCATCTTTTTCTCTTCTGCCTCTATTTGCATCTGCATCTTTTTCTCTTCTCTTTCCGCCTGCATCTTTTTCTCTTCTCTTTCCGCTTGCATCTTTTTCTCTTCTCTTTCCGCTGCCCTATCTTCTCGTGCTATGTTTTCTAAATGTGTCTTTTGTGCCCATTCTGAAAGTTTATCGGCGGTATAACCTAATTTAATTTCTAATTCGATGCACTGTTCTAATGTTGACATCTTGTAACTTTAGCTAATGTTAAATTTGTAGCAATTAAATCCCTTTGGAAATAGTTTGGGTGTACAAAAATTGGTTATATCCCGTAATGTTTACATTCAAATTTTCTAACGAACAAGTTCACATGGTTATGAAATTTGCATATATATATCATTAACAGCAATGCATAGAAAAATGTTACATCAATGGAAATATGTGAGTATCGTTTAGGGATACAATGAGCATGAAATGGGACTTATCTTATTTACTGGTTTCTTGGCTGTAGTGTTGTTTGGTTCCCCTGTTTTATCGCCACTGCTGGGGAACAGTTTACATATACACAATCTTTCGCGGAACAATCTGATGTTGGAATTTAAAAAAAAAATAATAATTTGTCATCGTAATTGTCCAGTCATGTCAATGTCAAATTTCATGAACATAATGTTTTTTAAAGTACTTTTCTAGAGGGACTACGATAGTATATGAACAGATGATACAATAGTAGCTGCAAAGTTCAGACTTTGTTATGTATGAATGTTGATATATTTTACTTGGCAAAACCAAGAGCTGTCGGGAAAGTGAAGCTTGCACTTGCCAAAACCGGCTTGGATCCCCCAAATAGCCTGTCAACGTCCTAGAGACCTAGGGAAATGAAACTCGGGTTCATACAGGCAACAATCTCCGTTCTGATACTATCTGATATAATTTATTTACAGTAAGCTGGCGAAGAATGGTTTTCGCAGCCAGCTACATTTGATTAGCATATCACAGGAGTTCATAACAAAGCAATCATACATAATCATTACAACACACTCTATTATATATCTTATGAATAACACCCCTAAATACACTTGGGTTCAATCTATCAAGTCCCCCTTAAGTTAAGCCCTGTTGCTTCTTCGATGTCCAGTCGGCGTCTGCCCTCTAACGTGTCTCGGACACGGGCTGTAACTCTCCTCGAGCTTCTCGTGGAACAGGTCCTGGCACGCGGTCAGCGGGTTCCCCCTGTGTCCACGGAGCTGTAGGCGAACTGACCTATCCTTCTCGAAGGCTCTAGATTGTTCGAGCATTCGAGTGTGTCTCCCTTGTATTGGGGTTATGTCCCTTCTCTAATTCCCTTCTATCTTTCTGTTCCTACCTACTCCATGTGAGACTGTGACAGTCATATTGTTGTGTTTCCTGCCACATATATTTAACATACAAATAATGTGTTAAAGATTACTCGTACAAATGGCGGAATGTAAAAAGCCAAATTCTTAATCTTTTGAAAACAAAGTTCGTAAACAACAACCCCCCTCCCCCACTCCCTCGGTACCATCCATTCTGTCATTACCTCTACCCTGTTCAACCTCATAAGAGACGGACTATATCAGGGTCCATCACCTGGCTCAGAGTAATAATTCTGTGACCGGGTCAGCCACAATTAAGATATTAATTTGAAGGTGATTGTTGTCCAAACAGATTAATGGCTCTTAGAGTATAAATCCCCCCTCCCCCCGACACGCGACTCTCTATACTAGACGTCTGCACTAAACACAACAACAGCGCTATCAACAGGGCTTCCCCGCGAGCTTATTTTTCTGTGTATTTCGAACAACAGCGTAATGATTCCACCAGGCAACCGAAGTCCGTCCAAATCGAGGCGTGTTTCGGAAGGTTGTCTATTACACCACTTAGTAGGTAAATTAGTCTGAGTCGCGCGTGTCTCCCGTCTTTAAATGTATGTGAGTGACACCAGCCGTTCAGTTCTGACCGACAGCCGTGGTTGCGCAGTAGCTAGAACGCTTACATGCCGGCCCGGTTTGCCATGCGTTTGAGGGGGATGTTTTTTTTGGATAAACCTGGACATCCAAGTCGACTCAGTGAGGAAAAGTCCAGTTAAGTGAAGGTGGTGGCGTGTTATTGACTAATCTTCTACAGAGTACAGACTGGTCTGTATAAATATGAGGCTATCATTAGGGCAGCACCATAAGCCCATTATGTCTCAAAGCCTCAAAAATGGTCTACTATCTTTGTACTTTTCTTATCTCTGCTTAATTCATACTTTTGTTTTCAACGTTTTGTTCTTCGTAAGTGCAATTAATGAATCTCATCTCATCTCATCTCATCTCATCTCATCCAGACAAAAGTGAGAGGAATATTTGACAAGGAAGAACATAACAGTGTACAGCGCAGAACAGCCATTCTCAGCTTCCTTGATGACGAATACCCACAGAATTTCTGGATCCGAGTCTACACAGATGGGTCAGCACAACATGCTGTTCGAAAAGGAGGAGCGGGAGTGTACATAGAATACCCAAATAATACTATGGACACAGCTAGAGTACCGACAGGAAAGTACTGCCATAACTATGATGCTGAAATTGAGGCAATCAAGAGAGCCACAGAGAAACTACAAAATAACATCCATACCAAGGTCTCACAATTATGAGACAAGGGACACAATACAAGAAAAGAAACAACGCACAAAGAAGGGAGACAAGAACAACGACCCGAACGTTCGAGAACAGAGGGGTCGAATTGCCTACTATGCAATAGACCCAGGCGGAATCCGCATAATGCGTGAAAGAGCAACAGCCACGGGGTTCACGAGATAGCCAGCACTCCGTGTCCGCCCGACGCAAGTCGAGAAGGCAGACGGCTACTGGACACTGGACTGGAAGGAGGGTCTAGCTTCTAGGGGGACAGACATATAGAGATTAGTTTAGAATATATAGATTGTTTATGATAGACAGATGCTGTGATGTATAAATTGTATGATGCTTTGTCTATGTGTATGTAATATGTTATGAAAGAAGTGCGAGATGAATGTTCGCCAGATCGACATTATATTAAAGTAGATTGATAATGTTCGCACTTAGAGTTATGTTAGATCTGTGATCGCCTGTCTGAATCCGAGTCTTCTATCCCTAGTTCTGAGACGCTGACAGATGGGTCAGCACAACATGCTGTTCGAAAAGGAGGAGCGGGAGTTTACATAGAATACCCAAATAATACTATGGACACAGCTAGAGTACCGACAGGAAAAGTACTGCCATAACTACGATGCTGAAATTGAGGCAATCAAGAGAGCCACAGAGAAACTACAAAATACCAGTCATGGTACACAACCTGTGGTTATATTGACAAATGCAAAATCCGTAGTAGAGGCGCTCCTGTCTGGGAAATTGCCAGTTCTAAGGACACTACTTTCTGAACTTAGCAGTCAGCTTAAGGTCACCATACAGTTTGATACCATCCCACTGTAGAGTCCCCGGAAACGACAGAGCTGATCGATTGGCTAAGGAAGGAGCAAAAGAAGAACAACCTGATGTGTCCATTACATACCACTAAACGAAAAGAATGATCAAATCAGTCAGAAGGCCACCAAACCTTAAGCAAGACGACTACCACGTTATGGACAGACCAGAACAGGTAATTCTTCTGCGTCTCAGAACAGGACCCAATAGATTACGCAGCCACATGTATGTCACGAGCGCCATGAGTTAACCAGATAATAATACCGACGTTTGCGTGGCGTATATTTTCTAGGCCACAACAGTCGTACTAACAGAGTAAACACAGCTGCACAGGTTACATCGTGTCAGCCCATAAACACATTTGGTGGTGAGTGAGAAGGAATGGATACATCGAGTTGGCAGTTCATTAACAGTTAGAATCACATATGATTGTCGGCTTAGGATATGGAATGGTTCCGTTTGTCATCTATACTGCCGGACATCAGACGGAAATGGCTGCTGGGATTGTCACCACGGAACAGAAGATTGACAGTTTATCAACAGGTCGGAAGTGCCCGACTAGGGAGAAAACAGTGCATCTGTCAATTCTTGGTTTCCGGCACATCGAGAGGATTGTCGGGGTTATTTGCAACTCTTTGTTGTAACTCGACAGAAACTCGCTGGCTTGTTTGAGAATCTAAACTATTACTGACAACTTTGACAGGACTAAAGCCAGGAAAATGGATTCTTGACAAGGGATGATCTGCCACTGTGCCACCTGTGTGGGGGCATAAAGGATAACGTCACGTGGCCAACTTTGGTAGTTTGCCATATAAACCCGAGTTGGGATCAACTAGGGTGGACTTGAAAAATGCTCTAGTCAGAGTGCCAGGGCACTGCAGTGCTTAGTGGAAATAATATCTACCGTGTGTTAATTAGTGACTTAATTTTGCACGTGCCTATAATGGCAGATGTAGATATGATTGATAGGACTGCAGTAGTGCCATTTAAGGTATAACCTATTATAATATATTCGTTATAATTACTTTAGGCAGTAGCCTTGTTAAACTATAGTGTGATGATTAGCACTGTTAGTGGAAACTAGCTAGAGTAGTGAAGTGATACTTGGCTCTGTTAGCTAAAATAGATTAGTGAAGTGTTGATAAGCTTTACTAGTTGAGAATTGAGTAATGAGGGATAATTGGGATCTTCCCGTAGGTGTCCCTGGTGGGCGGGGTTCCGCATTCTGGTTGCTTATTTTTTCTTTGTCATAGCCTGATTCGGTTCTAGGTGGGTAGCTAATCTGCTCTATGACTAAGTCTAGTTAGCTAAAGATCATTAAGCAAGGTGATAGGCTTACACTCAGCCGAAGGGATCAGTGACTAGTACTATCACCAGATGTGTTGTTTCTATCCTAGGTTCCCTACTAGATCCAAGGAAACTCTACAAGTTTTGGGAAAGAATTAAAAAACCCATTCTGAAGAACACCAGTTCAAGAGTCAATAAAGTTGCATACAGAAACGTAACTTACGCTAGAAGGAAATTGATTCATCAAAGAGAGTGATGCATACTGATGCACCACACAGCATCAGACAGTAGTAACGAACCGAGAACCGGCTAAGAGTACCTAGTGTTAGTACAGTAACAATTAACATTAGTAATTAGCACTTATGGACTGAATGGTTCGATGTGCAACGAGGATGATCTGTCGACTAACTAACTAACTAACTAACTGCGTACACACTACAAAAGACTTGTGCAGTTTGTTAAGGAACGTTAGGAACAGACATTGTGTAGAGTGCAACCGGTCCATGATTAACTGTTAATACCACCGGTGTCTATTTCGGATGTTCATGAAATTGGATTACCAGAGGTCTACAGAGGCAAAGCAGTATCCGGCAAGATGGTTTCGGCAACGGGTGAGAAGTACATGTTCTGATGTAACGTGCTGTGGTCTATCTTTGCTGGGATCAGCTGACTGGGTTGCTGTCTGAGAGTCAGAGTCTACACACTTTATAGAACACGTCACACATTTTCTTCACATACACGTCTCATATACGTTACACTTTTATTTTAATAAATTAATCTTTATTAATTTTTAGAAGCAAGAGTTGTTGAGTATGTTGCGTTGGGGAAGTATGAGAAGGGGGCATAGTACGACAGTGTGCGAGTGATAGGAAAAGGTGTCCATAGGCTGATGGAGTGTGTTGGACGGAAGCTGGTGGATTCTCCAGAATATTGAGAGGAAAAAAATATTATAATGTGGGTGTCGGATCTCCTCACTCCAGGGACGACACTTTAAAGGAGGGCACGACAATGTATACAAAATTCAAGATTGGTGATTCAGTCATGTGCACATGTGGTTTGGCGTCGAAGACAGCAGAGCACATACTCCAGGATTGCCCAAACTACAACATATCCAGGCGAACCTTCTGGCCTCAACAGTGGACCGCTGAGTGAACTAAAAAAGACTGTTAGATTCATGCAAGAGACAACATTGCAGTTATAAACATATTTCAGGCGAACGAAAGAAGAAGAAGAATCTCATCTCATCTCATCTCGTCATGTTCCTCTTGCACCTTGCGGTGTCGAGGTGAAATGTAAACAGCGGGAGAGTACCCGATTATTGGCTTCAGGTATCGATATTCCCATGGACTCTGTTATTCCCTGCGTCCATCGTTTACGTGGTCGGCCTCTTCCTCTATTTCCCTCTGGTCTGTACATCATTGTTTGTTGTGGTATACTGTTAGTTGGTAACCTACTTGCATGGCCAAACCACTTGACTTGCTGCCTTCATATAAAATCTAGTGCAACTACAACCCACGCGTTAGTCCTGATTTCTTCATTTCTGATCTTATCGTTTCTTGATACGAGGGTAATAAGTTAACAAGTAAGTCACAAATGGCTGTAGAAAAATTACTAACTACGATAATAACTTGGAACCAGTTTATATTTATACATACATTGTCCTTTTATTTCTCAACATAATTTCCACCAACATTGATGTGCTTATCCCATCGTTTTATGAGTCCTCCCATACCGGCTGCCTAGAACTGCATGCTTTGGTTTCTAAACCACGTTTTTACTTCACATTTAACTTCGGCGTCATTCTCCAAATGTCTCCCGCAAAGGTGGGTTTGTCCCGTAAAGCGGTGCATAGCTGGGTATAAAAATGTACGAGGGTGAGTCAATAAATAAGTCACACAGTTCTGTGGGATGGCCGGTAAATGGAAACAGGGTTGTTGTCTGTTGTTGTAGAAGCTTCTACATAGGTTTGTTAGATGTGTACTCACTCCATATTGTTTAAGGGTTTCCCACAGCTTGTTTCTATCTACTCTCTCAAATGAATGAATCACACACACAAAACGAAGAGACTAGAAGACGATCACAAATAACTAATATATAACTAATAATAAATAAAATGGATATTGCGGCCAAAGCCTTCATCAGCACAGACACAACAAATAGCGTTCAAGTGTTATTTATGTAAGATTTTTCCCTAACACGCGGTACTTTTCGTGTTTTTTGTGCCCAAACTATGACATATATATAGGCAAACCTTCTGGCCTGAAGAAACAACAGTGGAAGATAAACTATATGGACCACTGAATTAACTAAAAAGTACAGTGAAGTTCATACAGGAGATAACATTGCACCTAAAGACAAATTTCAATCGAACGAAAGAAGAAGATGTGTTTTGTCAAATTTCCTGGCAATATGTAACGATAATGTATACGCCTCAAATTAGAAAGAGCTTGGAAGCAATTGAGATGTGGTTCATGAGACGAATATTGCCAAAACCTTGGACTGGCAGAGTAACTAACAACGATTGCCTGGCTAATGAAAGTGGAGCATTCTTCTGACCGAGCGTGGTGAGTCTATTCTACACGCCGGTCAGTTGGATTTAAATATTGACTTCTCGTCTTGCCCAAAGAGAATAAATTGCAAGTACCTCAGAAGTCAGAGACGGTTCGCCCTGACGGGGTACTTGTATGAGGGAAAGCTAACCCTCACGCAAAGTAAAATCATTCCATTGCACTTACTAGTAGTAACAACTACTATATAGTAGCTGTAGCAGGAGTATGGACTACGCTTGAGTTCAAAGCGAACGATCACCCAACAAATTTGAAAACTACAACCATGAGAAAGAGACAAACAGCATTATTTGTTCATGTAATGAGACGAGAGGCATTTAAGAAAACACCATGACGACTGGAAAGATCAGTGGGAGAAAGAGGTAGAGACAGACCAAGAAAAGTGATGATGGATGGATTGAGATTGTGGCATGAAGGGATATCATCAGCAGAGATGATCCGGAACACCAGGGACAGAGATCTGTGGAAAGACAATAATAACTACACTAGTTGGCAGGGCACTCGATCGTGATATTCCTAGTTAGTTCGACAACAGTCTTACTGCACCTTCATAGGTTTTGAGTCAAACATATTTGTGATCTGTAATTTCATGTGCGATTTTGTTGTAAATTCGATGCTCTTATTCTTATTTTGATAAGTATTTTTGTTTTCAACCTTTTTTTTTGTCCCTTAAAAAGAAAACAAAAGATATTTTCTGAAACTGTACATTTGTTGTCTACTTCTTTTTCGTACACCTTCATGCGTCATCGTTAATATATTCAAAGAAATCAGCAGTCAGCTTGAATTGAGCCATAACTATTTTGATTTACACCCGCTTAATTATTCTCGACTGCAGGACAACGGTAGCGCGCGACTGCTAGCACACAATAGGGAAACAATGGAACTGTTGTGTACAAAATACTCGGTATGCTGTCACCGCTGTGCTTACAGCTTGGGGTGAGGGGGGGGGAGGTGTCTGACACCCAAGAGGGGCATTGAATAACGTTGTAATGACTGGAAAGATCGGAGAGAAAAGAGACAGAGGAAGGCCGAGAGAACTGATGCAGCCTGTAGTCTCTCACCATTGTTAATTCAAGATTGTGTAACGTGTCAACACCACTACGAAACGCGGACTAATCGCCAGGGCTCAGTGTTAACACAACGGCTTAGCACAAATATCTGGGTATGATTAAATTACAGTATTAACACAGTCGGGACTCAATATGTATCACAGCTGCATGTATCTATTTATAAATATATAAACACACTCATCATCACCATCATCTTTATTATCAAGTAAATTGCGTTACATTCTTTAGCCAAGCTGTTGCTCAGTACATCCGACCTCGACAAGCATTTTTTTCGGGTTTGCGTTCCCTAGCCTTTTACTGGTCCGGGTCTACCAACAAGGCAACAGGTTTGAGTCTCTATTCGTCTGGTTCCTACCCCTTGACCTGTCAGCCACGGGAGACTCTACCAGTAGCTGCACTACCGTCGGCACAGCTCTAGAGGCCTTTGAGTTGAGTTGAGTTGAGTCAAGAACCGACATAATTGCGCTCGGGGCATTCCCATAGGCGCTCGTGTCTCATCGTCAACAGCCAGCGTAGAGTTCCAATACTAATGGTGCCAGTTGCATTATGATTATATGTCCGTCTTGCTTTACCTCAGAGTGACGACTGTCGACCAGATCTTCTGACCACCCCCTTGATTCCGCATTCTCTCTAGACCATAATAGTCTAACTGTTCTTCTGCATTATTCACGCGCTTCCATAGTGCCTTCACCACACCTGTCTTATCATGTATAGCATCGCCCCTTAATAATGCACCAGCCAAACGGTCTGCCTGTTCATTTCCAATTACACCATTGTCCTGGAAAAAAGATCCAGCGAATGCTCATAACCCGCGACCTCTGAAGTGACGCACACCATTCAGCGCGAAGCATGCCAGTTTTCATCCTTGTCAGCATGCTTAGTGAATCCGTTACAGTCACAACAAACGTATACAGTTTGTTCTCCAACCAGTCGAAAACTGCAATTATCACCTCCACCACCATTCTCAGACTTGAGGTCGTGGTATCATATACCAAGCTATCCTTTAATTAACCGTTAGAAAATGGCTTTTGCTATGAATCCCCATGCACTATTTTGCCTCTTAGCACAGAACCATCCTGATAGATAATCACATCGCCAAGACGAGAGAATCAATTGTTGAATTTCTACTTCCGTGGCGAGGGCTGGCCACTCCCAACACTAACATCACAATGTGATTTTAACTCCACACACGTCAGAGGAGGGAACGTGAGAATAGAGCATCTGGAAATACCAAACAAAGACTAAAACTATTGCACTGGAATGCAGAGGGAGTCAGCAACAACAAAATAGAACTAGACAACATCTTGGACCAAGAAAAGGTAAGCGTATGTTGCTTGCAAGAAACTCACCTCAATGAAAACGAAATGATGTCTGGGAAATTGCCAGTACTAAGGACACTACTTTCTGAACTTAGCAGTCAGCATAAGGTCACCATACAGTGGATATCATCCCACTGTGGAGCACCCGAAAACGACAGAAGTGATCGATTGGCTAAGGAAGGAGCACAAAAAAAAAAAAAAAAAAAGAACAGCCTGATGTGCCCGTTACATACCATCAAAAGAAAATAATGATGAAATCAGTCAGAAGGCCACCAAAACCTGCTCAAGACGACTACCAAGTTATGGACAGACCAGAATAAGTCATTATTCTGCGCCTCAGAACAGGACATAATAGATTACGCAACCACATGAATACAAGATTCAAGATTGGTGAATCAGCCATGTGCACATGTGGATTGGCGTCGCAGACAGCAGAGCACATACTTCAAGACTGCCCAAAATATAACATATCTAGGCAAACCTTCTGGCCTAGAGAGACGACAGTGGAAGATAAACTCTATGAACTGCTGAGTGAACTAAAAAGGACAGTTAAATTGAAGAGGCAACATTGCAGTTATAGACATATTTAAGGCGAACGAAAGAAGAAGAAGAAGAAGAAGAAGAAGAAGAAGAAGAAGAAGAAGAAGAAGAAGAAGAAGAAGAAGAAGAAGCATTACGATGGTCAAGGACTGTTTACAAAAATAGATAATTAGAAAGAAATTTTATCAAAAATGTTAAAACAATCATACCGTTACATGAAATTCTGTAAAATTCAGCAAAATAACATAAAAACGAAGTAAACATTTTTATTTCTAAATGCCCTCGCGGGCCGCATATATTCAGTTGCCGGGCCGCATGCGGCCAGCGGGAAGTAGTTTGCCCACCCCTGTTCTAGAGTAAACTAGGCAGCCGAGAGAGGGATAATGCCGCATGGGCAAAACATGGTCTCTAAATTCAACCCAGGCTTTGTGCTATGAGAGGTATAACTCCATTTTGCAAACTATTATCTATCAAGACGGGTCAGTTGGGGTAAACTGTTGACTTCTCATCCGCGACAAATGGGAAGATTAGTGGGAAAAGAGGGCAGACTGAGAAAAATGATGCCTGGATGAACTGAGACAGTGGCATGGAGGAATATCATAAACGAATTTGATCCAGAGCACCAGGGATGAAGATCTGTGGAGAGACATGAACTCATTAACCATTTGACAGGGCACTTGATGAAGATGATTCTGAGATAAACCCTGTATCGTCTGGGCTGAAGCGGATATCTTTCATCCACTCCTTTCCTTTCCCCTCCCAGTCAGACACATAAAAATTGGCAAGAGTATCAATTTCATATGGCTCGGTCTTTTTCCACAGGACGGCTTGCCGAAATTGTCGCAAAAATGACAAACACCGTAGCTCTAGCGACGACCCCTAGGAGTCTCTGAAAAAAAATTGCACTCGTAAACCGAAGGACGTAGGCTGCAATCGAACCCACAACATTTCGAACGCGAGGCAGGCGGCGTATCCTACTTGGCCACGGAGACTCCCAGGCAAACACAACAGTCCCTTACAATGGGCAGTCACTGTGCAAACACAACAGTCCCCTACAATAGCCTACAATGGGTGACGTTGTGATATTATTTTATGATAATATGGTCGCGTCTAGCGTGAGTCGCATACCCGCCACACCCGCCAGTGATCCGGCGTTCGATCCCGAGTCCAGTCAGGGATATGCACTACTGACGAGCTCAAATAAGAGCGAAACTCGAGTCTAGTGTTTACAGTCTGACGTGGACAAGGTTTAGGTTCGTACCGGAATACGATCATCATTGCCAGTAGTGGGTTGTGCTCAATCTTCAAATAACAGTCCCCGTCCAGACAGGTATCGTATTTGTACTCATAATATTCAATGTTTCGACTACTGAAATGTGAAGTTTCATTCATTCATTCATTCATTCATTCATTCAGTTGCATGTCCTTTGCAGAACCTAGCTCCCATAACAACCTTCCGGAAAACTTCTCTATCATAAGCAAGATGTCCCGCGTCCGATACACCCATCTGGAGATCATCTGCCACATCCTGCACCCTTCTCTTTGGCCTTCCTCTTCCTCTCTTCCCATGCATATATCCCTCCATTATTGTTCTCTCCGAACTCTCATGACGTTTCAAGTGACAAAAATATATAAATTTTCTTTGCTTTATCGTCTTTAATAGCCAACCCTCTTAAATATTCAGCTCTTTAAGTATGGATGCATTTGTTCTTTTCTTTAAGCAAGATATTCTTAGAACCCGTCTATAACATTTATATTCAAAGGCATTTATGCGCTGTTCAGCTTGTTTAGTAAGTGTCCAGGTCTCACAGGCGTATATTGCAATGGGAAAGATGCATATCATCTCATCTTGTTCCTCTTGTACCTTGCGGAGTCGAGGGGAAGTATAAACAGCGGGAGAGTGCCCGCTTATGGGCTACATGTATCGATAATCCCATCTCATCTGATCTCATCTCACCATGTTCTTCTTGTACCTTGCGGTGTCGAGGTAAAGTATAAACATCGTGAGAGTGCCCGATTTTGGGATTCATATATCGATATTCCCATGGACTCTGCTATTCCCTCCGTCCAACGTTTACGTGGTCGGCCTCTTCCTCTGTTTCCATCTGGTCTGTACATCATTGCTTGTTGTGGTATGCTGTTGACTGGTAACCTACTTGCATGGCCAAACCATTTGACTTGCTGCTTTCTAATAAAATCTAGTGCTGCTTTAACCCTCACTTTAGTCCTGATTCCTTCATTTCTGATCTTATCTCTTCTGGATACGTTGAGTATTCTTCTCAGGAACCTTATTTCTGTTGTGATTTTTATTTTCTCTTTTTCTGTCATTGTCCAGGTTTGGCATTGGTAGTATAGAGTTGGTAGGAAGATTGTGTTGTAAAGTGCTTTCTTAGTAGTTATTGATACATGTGTGTTCTTTAGTATTGGTGCCGTTTGTTCAATGAGTTGATTTGCCTTATTGTCATGTCCCATGGGCTGTTATTCCCTGCCTAGATCGTTTACGTGGTCGGCGCTTCTTAGTTTTTATGGGAAAGATGCATGCTCTTAAAAATCTAATTTTTGTAGTTCTATCTGTCCCACTCAATAATTTATTAAGTTGCTTTAGTCTTTGAAGAGCAACTGATAGTGATAGTCGTCGTTTAATTTCTTTCAGTATGTCATCATCGTTGGTAATCAATGACCCAAGTATCTTCCGTATCGTATCGATTAATGAACGTGTCCAGAATTAAACTTCGCGCAGAAGAGACCGCTTCCGCTCATGCTGTTTTTGTTTGAAAAGCGTGATCGTTGTTCACTTTCCAAATCAGTTTCACTGCAAAAGGAAGCATAAGTTCACCGTCGGAGGAGATATATTCTCTCCTCGTATAATTTCAGTATAATAATATTGGAGCAGTAAGTTTAAGCGCAAAGAACTAACTATAACTATGTTATGGATTACCTGTTTTCGAATTTCTGCGGGCCTTTGGTTGATTTCTCTGTTGTAAACTCAACTCAGTTTATTTTAATTTTATTTAAGTTATTATTAATATTATTCAATAATGAATTTATTGAGTGAATAATTTATTTACTGAGACATTTATGCGCGCTTTCGTAATACATTAATAAGTTATTGATTCTATCTGATGTAACTTTAATTGTGGTAGGAAGTGGCAGTTGTGTAAACTTTTAAAACTTGTGACTTGCTCACGTTTGAAACTTGATTTTCCGGATTGGAGTGTTTCCATTATATCGCTGTTATTAAAATAAATTGTGAATGTACATGTTATATTATAATAATATAGTTGTACGTATATATTAAAAATTTATTTTACATGTACTGTGGTATATTTTTGTATACTTTCTAAACTTTCTTAAGCAGGGGGGAGGGGGGTGCTGAGTAGTCTTGAGGTATGGTGTCCGCCTTGAGTGCTGGAGGTCCCGGTAAACCCCGGTGAAGGCCGGGATTTTTCATGTGGACTTCTAGTAACAAAATTTCCCCTGGTCTCAGGGTGAGATCGGACGCCTGTGTATATTGCTGCACATTAAAAAATTCCCATGACAGTTGGAAAACGAAATAGAGTAGTCTAACGGCGCTACCTGGGCAAAATGTTGAGTTAAAAATCTGCCCAAAGTGTTTCCAAATCTGGTATACAGGAACAACATTTTAGCGCTTCAGGAAAAGAAACTTGGTGGTAATTCACACCATATTGCCGGCTTCAAATGTTTCTACAACAGGCGACACCTGGGAATGGCGGTTCTCATTCGCAACAGTATAGTGGTTTCAGAGCTGGATATGTCAAGATAGGACAGTGACGGCATACAAATACAGGCGGTTAAGAGTTCAATCCGGTCTATCATTCGTGTTTGTGCCCGCAATGCGAGTGTGGATTCTCAGAAGTGGTTGTGCTTAAGTGATATATTAGCTCATGAGAGGAATGTTATTTTCTGTGACGATTTCAACACTAAAGGCAGATCATGGGGGAAAATGTCCTCCAACACACAGGGGAAGGAGCTCGAGGCTACACTTGAAACCATTGACCTGGTTTGTATCAACAGTGGCTGTGTCACCATGACAGCATGTTGTCCAGGTGATGAGGACAGTGCTATTGATCTGGTGCTGGTTTCTCCTTCACTCACTACAGTGTGTAGATAGGGTGTCCTAGTGTACCACGGCAGCGACCATCACCCTTGCAGCGTATTGGTGGAGAAAGGCAGAACCAGGCAGCACAAGTCAGCAGTCAAGACTTTCCAGTATGACAGTACAGGGCAAAATGTGTTGAGTAAGATATGGTACGACAAGCGCAGAAAGCTTCGGGGCAGGGAAAAAAAGCTGGTGGAATTTGGAGGTGGAAAAGGCCTGAGTGGATAAGCGTAGTCTCTCTCATCTCATCTCATCATGTTCCTCTTGTACCTTGCGGTGTCGAGGTGAAGTATAAGCTTCGTGAGAGTGCCCGGTTATGGGCTTCGTATATCGACATTCCCATGGATTCTGTTATTCCCTCTGTCCAGCGTTTACGTGGTCGGCCTCTTCCTCTGTTTCCATCTGGTCTGTACGATAAGCGTAGTGCTGTTAGGAAATGGCAAAACGCCGAGAAGAGTTACCCATCCTAGTCCTTGCATGTACTTAGAAAGAGAGACACAAAATTAAGCTATTTAAAAAAACTGGTTAAGAAAGTTAAAAGGGAAAAATTGGCAGATGTATGTCGATGAGTAAGCACCACAGACAAGTCACTGAAATTGTTCTGGCAACTAAATAAAAGCACGAGTGGGGTAGTCAAGAATAAGAGTATTCCTAACTCCCAAGGTGCTGACCTCATCTGGCAGAGGACTGACAAGAACAAGGGCAAAGCCCTCTTCGAATGCGTCTAGAGCAGAGCAACCAGACAGACATGAAGCCGAAATCTTGCCAAGGAGGTCACCTCAGATAGGTGCAAGGCCCAGAAAATTTTGGATGAAGACACATTGAAAGAAATCAAGGCTGTGCTTCGACGATCAAATATCAGCGCTCTAGGGCCAGATGGCATAAGATATGACATCAATAGGTGTACCAACAACGAGCTAGAGAAACTAGCAGACATGTACAACAGTATAGGGAGTGCCAGCATCAAAGAGTAGTGGTTACACAGCTATCTGATCCCCTTGCCGAAGCCTGGCAAAGACCACACAAAAATTCAGGGATATTGAGTAATAACCATGCAGAATACAATAGGCAAGCTGCTGGAGAAGTTAATTGCCAGAAAAATATCAAGCCTGCTAGAGAGGCAAGGTGTTTTCCCACCTACCCTGGGAGGGTACCGTCCAAACAGAGTAACCTGGACGAATGCAGCAGTTTTTGCCCATGATGTCTATGAAGGTTTCCACTCAGGCATTGAAACATCTACTGCAGCGATTGATCTTGAGGACACGCACAACAGAGTACCATTGGAATTTTTAATGCTTCAGCTTCTTGAACTCAAGATAAGTCCTATCCTCCTTAGTTGGATCGCTGCAGCCCTCTTCCAGCGGAAAGTAGTTTTTAGATGTGGCAGTTAGACTTCGGAACCAACAACAATATATCTTGGCCTACCACAGGGATCACCATTATCTCCGGTGCTGTTCAACGCCTATACTGTGAGAATTACCAGCGAGCAAATCATCGGACAGGGGAGGACATTGCCATATGCAGATGATGTTTTATTGTATCGTCAGGGTAAGGATAGAGATCAGGTTGCTGTGGAACTACAAACCGAACTCAATCTTATAAGCACTTGGTGCGTTGAAGCCAGGGCAATGGTCAGCCCAACAAAGGCAACAGTGACATGGTCCTCTTTGAATAACCATATTGTCAACACCCCAACGCCAACTGTAAATCTAGATTCAGAGACGGTGGAAAGAACACTGGCAATGAATTACCTGGGGATACGATTTGATCGAAGCCTAGCTTATACTGAGCACTTAGACCAGGTGATAACAAAAGCCAGGCGGGGTTTGGCTGCGAGATCGGGTGATGGCGGCGGCAAACTGAGCAGCACCATCTATATCTTCTTTACGAGGGTCTGGTCTTTTCTGGTTTGGAGTATGTGATGGCAATCCTGACTCTCAGCCATAAGCAGATAGAAAGGATTGAAAGGATACAGAACAAAGCTACACGCATCATTCTTGGATGTACAAGAGGTACAGCATGCAGGGTGATGCGCTACCTTCTTGATTTTCCAACCATGAGGGACAGAATAGAAATTTGCCAAGCACGTGCCTATCTCAGAGTCAATGGAAACACTCAACATCCACTGCATAGCGAGATTACGAAGGTAAAGGGCAGCAGGTTAAAAAGAGGAAAGTCATGGATGGGTCAGGCCGAAGACATTCTTCAGCAGGTATATTCACTTGAGGACTTAGAACCTGGCGAGGAGTGGGTACAAGTGCCAACAGTTCTGTACATCCTTTTCAGTTTGCATTCCACTAGACAGGAAATGCAGACAAGAAAATCCAGCTGCTGTGGAGGCAGAAGTACAGGCTCTGATCTTCAAGAATTCTCTAAAGGATGATGCTGTCATCTACACGGATGGGTCGGTCATCCGAGGAGTGAGAAGTTCATGAGCCTATACGGCTTAGGCTGGAGGGAAAATTGTGAAGGAAGAGTCTGGCGCTTTTGCTTTGACCACAAGTAGCCTGACTATGGAAGTCATGGCAGTAAGTAAAGCAAAATCGGCTCGAGGCACAGACATTCAATCGAGCATGTGTCCTTAGTGACTCCATGAGTATGCTCAGGAGGATAGAGATGGGGTGGGTCCGAAGAGAGTGGTTGCTGTCTCTGGATCGGTCTCGGCTGGTAAAGATTGGTTTCATCTTCGTGCCAGGGCATGCGGGTATACAAGAGAATGAGCAGGCTGACAGACTTGCAGGTAGGGCTACAGTGGATGGCGGACGAGCCATATATGTGGCAGACATTTTGAAAGCTCTACGAGAAGAAAGTCATTTATGAGAACCAAGTGATGGTTGGGAATCTACAACCATGGTTAGGCTGTGAGAACAGCAAGTGAAAAGAGGTGTGGCCAAACAAGAACACTACGCAGGAAGCCAAAGAAGAGTAATAAACACAAAACTGGTGTTGTGAGCTGCTACTCGCTGCAGGATTTGCTGAGGAGGGGATCCGAGCACTTATGGACTGAATGGTTCGATGTGCAATGAGGATGATCTGTCGACTAACTAAACTAACTAACCAAATGAGAGAAGAATGGAAAGGTGAAAAAAAAACAGTGAAAAGAAATTTAACAAATTCTACTACTTATGTCAGAATCCCAGTTGGACCAGAACAGTTCCAGTTTCTTCTCCTCCTTCTGCATTCATCCGGAGTGTTTTTTCAGACGTAGTTGCGTTATGTCCAGTTATGCTCCCTTAGGCCGACATATCAGACTTCGGCAGGCATTTGTTGACCACGTTAGCCTTCCCGGGTGTTTCACAGTTTAACACCTTAGGATGCACAAAGGTGAATAGGTTGTGTATCTTAATTTAAATTTGCTGATGCATTTCTTCTTTCATTCACAGTTGTCGGGTCTTCACTGGCTACAATGACAAACAAGTTTGACTCTCCTTCATTGAAGAGACCCAGGTCCGCAGAGGGGAAAATAAGACATGGAGGTTTTGGTGTGACCAAGTCTAATGATAAAAGTGGTGGGTCATTGACTCCTGGTAGATTTGAACGTTCTCAGGCAAAGGTGAAGAAAACGAGAACCCCATCGAAGCGACGACAATCTTTGCACGATGCTAATACTACTCAAGTGTTTGAGGTTCATCAAGGTTAGTTTTGTATACATTGATTCTTTTCTTATTCAACTTAATAATCTAATGGAATGTTATCCTTTTGTGAACAAAGAAGACAAAATGACAAATTGCAGAGTGTATTACCTGGCATGTTTCACTCTATCTCGTTAGGTGCATACCACAGAATTAAATACAGTATGAAGTGAATAGGTGAATCCTTTTTCTGTTGTCATTCAACAAGCAATGGCAAACTACTGAATGTAAGCTGGCTAAGAAATCAGTTTAACCCTTTCCCGGGCAGACGCTTGTCTGTTTTTTAGCCCTGAACGGGCAAGATTTTTTCAGGTTCGGTAAAATTTCGGGTTACGTTAGTAAAAATATCACAGATAAGGTGTTAGTCAACCGATTTTAGTTAAATAAACAACACAATGAAGGGAAAAGCATGCAGAATATGTTACTCACGTGATTGTTGTCGGTAATCCATATATGAACACAAATATTTATGAAATACAGCATATTGTTTGTATTTTCATTCATCTATACGGCAATTTACAAACACATTTTCAGAATCATAATCACTTTCTTTAAAGTCCAACTCACGACTGCTAATGCAAAGTAACGCTTTTCACTGATATCTAGCTCTGATTAGTAGTCAACTTCGTGCCCTTCAATGTCACTTAAATTGGATCTAGCGAAATCTCGGCTATCACTTAAAGAATCGCCGAAATCCATTTGGAAAAACTAAACGTAAAAACCCCGAAACCTATAAAAAAATCCGTTCAAATTCATAGTAGGCGTTTGCAAATGGCTGCCACGTTGTCAAGCTATCGGCGAAAGCAAAAGTAGCCGCCGGAAGTATCGGAAAGCTGAGAGATCGCATTTTTACAATACATAATAGTCACGGACGCGTTGGGGCGGTTTGCCGTTTAAGCGATCGGACGGAAACAGATGTTTCACCTGGTAAAGGGTTAAAAACTACTGGAATTGACTGTGATGCCCTGTAAAGGATATGTAACATAACTTTTTCTGTTGAAATACATCACACACATTGTCGGTGATATTACTCTGATACACACACATGTTAACAAGGTAGTCGTAGATTCACTGTCGTCTGTTTCTGCTTATACAGTAGTGGTAAACTGACTATTGTTCTTTTCTAGCATTGGGCGATTTTCTCTTCTCTGTTCTGGAAGCTTGAAGATAAATTGGAGATCAGATGTCAGCATGGCTGAGTGGATAAGAATGCATGTTCTTAAATATCCGGTGTACTGATGCCGAGGTAAGGGGTTCAACCCCTAGACCTGACAGTTGACTAAAATGTTGACTTTTCGTCCTTGACTTGGGGATGTAAAGTACAAGTATCTCTGTAGTCATGGTGGGTTCATTTGATGCAGAGGGACATTGATAATAGGGAAGGCTAGTTCACACACAAATTTAAGCCCTGTGCTACTAGAAGTAGTGTGTATGGACTATGCTTGAGTTCAGAGCCAGCGAACACAGACAAATCGAGATCTTCCATTATTGGCCTTTCCCAGCAGTCAGGAAAGTTTATTTCTCATCTCCATTCCGGAAACTTGTAGATATAATTTAGATCTTTGACTGAATATTGTACTTTTTCCAACAATCAAGTTAGCTTATTCCTTTTCTTAATTATTAGTTTGTAGATTTACTTTTCTGAAGTTGCGAGTTTATTCCTCTTGTCCATTCTGGAAGCTTGGAGTTGTAAAGTACTCTTTCACTGAACATTGTTCTTTTCCAGTAGTTGGAGAGTTTATTCTTCTCCTGACAGAAGGCCTGTAGATATAAGGAAAGCCTTCATGGAATACCAGCTCTTTGGCGAGGGTTTACGGACTCAGTTTGTAATCCGGCATACTATGTTTGAGTTGAGGGTGATTTGGGTCTGCTCTGTGATGTAGTGATTATGGACACAATTTGTAATCCCGCATACCGCATATGAATTATTGCTATGGGCGATTTGGATTCAGGCTGCCTTGCATTGGTTTCCCATTCAAAGGTATGAATCAAACTTTTTTTGGGGGGAGGGGGGGGCATATCCCTTACAGGACATTGCAGTAAACATCAGCATTTTTCAGATGCTGTTGATGTACTAGGCAAGATTATGCTCAGTAGTTTGCCATTGCTTTCTGAGCGACCGGCTCACATACCCCGCAAGTTACCAACACGGCGAGAACCGCTACCGATTCTCGCACAGGTTACGCTACTCACGAGAATATATGAGATTACAGAGAAAGACATTAACTCCTAGGCCAGGGTGACCGGCTAATGGCAAACTACTGAACATAAATTTTCCAAGAAATCACGAACAGCCAAAAAATGCTGGGGTTGACTGGAACATCCTGTAAAGGATATGCAACTAAATGTTTTTTTCACCACTGAATATTGTACCTTTTAAGCAGTCAGCTGAGCTTGTTCTTATTCTCCTTTCTGGAAGCTTGTAGATATAAGGGATTCATGTTTTGTTGTTGCCAAGTTTAACATGATACACTTGTTCCTGTGTTATTGATTGTCATTTCACTTCAGATGACGATTTTGAGGCTTCTTGTGATGACACCCCGTTCACACTGAGTCAGATCAGTGCCATTGATACAGCAGATACTGCCATGAAAGCAGGGTTAAAGAAGAAAAAGAAGAAAAGTACAAAATCGGACACAACACTTGAATTGGCTGTTCAGTATGCACGAGGAAAACCAGATGGTGCTGACAGGTAGGAATACTAGTTGATTTATTTGGTTTTTTCGGGATTTGAGATTTAAAAATTGAGCACAACCCACTACTGGCAACGCTGATCGTATTCTGGTATGAACCTAAGGCCTATCCACGTCAATGTGGAAGCACTAGACTCGAGTTTGAGCTCGTCAGTAGTGCATATCCTTGACAGGAAACAAACCCTGGATCACTGGCGTGTGTTTATAAACTTGTCTATCTTGGTGGGTGAGCCAGGTCTTATATATGACAGAGCTACCATATAACAGTACTATGGTATTTCCCGTTTTCTGTTAGCACCAAATGTTGGTGCCCAACCCAACACCTCATGGTGTGCCAACAGCTATGGGCAGAGAAGCACGATTGGGAGGGTCCTGTTTATATCTAAAGTGCTCCAGTCTTCTCTCATAGATTACACAAAAGAAATGTCAGCACTGCACAAACTCTGCATCATTGACGAGGATACAATTATACTAGTTTGGTTTTTTTAATTTTAAAAATGTTGGCAGAATGTATGGCCAGTTTAATTATTATAAAGAGGTCAGCATGGCTGAATAGTTAAGAGCTGTTCCAGTGTGCTGGTGGCGAAGTATCTGGTTCAACCCAACAACCAGTCACTTGGACTAAAATGTTGACGTCTCGTCCTTGACTTTGGGATGTAAATTACAAGTACCTCAGAAGTCGGAGTGATGGCTAGGGACGCTGATATTAGGGGAAGCTAATGCCCACACACACAGAGTCTAATGTGGACTACTCTTGAGCTCAAAGAGAGTGAACAAAAAAAATCACGATGGATTACATATTGAAAGAATAACGGCATAGAATTGTGTCTGCTTCTGACTCAACAACACCTGCTATGAATCATTCTGTGAAGGCTATACTTTCCCCCAACAACACCTGCTATGAATCATTCTGTGAAGGCTATACTTTCCCCCAACACAACCTGCTATGAATCATTCTGTGAAGGCTATACTTTCCCCGAACAAAACCTGCTATGAATCATTCTGTGAAGGCTATACTTTCCCCCAACACAACCTGCTATGAATCATTCTGTGAAGGCTATACTTTCCCCCAACAACACCTGCTATGAATCATTCTGTGAAGGCTATACTTTCCCCCAACAACACCTGCTATGAATCATTCTGTGAAGGCTATACTTTCCCCCAACAACACCTGCTATGAATCATTCTGTGAAGGCTATACTTTCCCCCAACAACACCTGCTATGAATCATTCTGTGAAGGCTATACTTTCCCCCAACAACACCTGCTATGAATCATTCTGTGAAGGCTATACTTTCCCCCAACACAACCTGCTATGAATCATTCTGTGAAGGCTATACTTTCCCCCAACAACACCTGCTATGAATCATTCTGTGAAGGCTATACTTTCCCCCAACAACACCTGCTATGAATCATTCTGTGAAGGCTATACTTTCCCCCAACAACACCTGCTATGAATCATTCTGTGAAGGCTATACTTTCCCCCAACAACACCTGCTATGAATCATTCTGTGAAGGCTATACTTTCCCCCAACAACACCTGCTATGAATCATTCTGTGAAGGCTATACTTTCCCCCAACAACACCTGCTATGAATCATTCTGTGAAGGCTATACTTTCCCCCAACAACACCTGCTATGAATCATTCTGTGAAGGCTATACTTTCCCCCAACAACACCTGCTATGAATCATTCTGTGAAGGCTATACTTTCCCCCAACAACACCTGCTATGAATCATTCTGTGAAGGCTATACTTTCCCCCAACAACACCTGCTATGAATCATTCTGTGAAGGCTATACTTTCCCCCAACAACACCTGCTATGAATCATTCTGTGAAGGCTATACTTTCCCCCAACAACACCTGCTATGAATCATTCTGTGAAGGCTATACTTTCCCTCCTAATCTTGGGGCAGAAGCTGCCGTAGCCTAGTGGCTTTGATTGCAAAAATCAAAGACCCCTCAAATGACTCATTGAGCATTTGACTTGCAGGATTATGACAAGTGTGCTGTCGTATTTGATCTGATATAAGAAAACCAACATTTCCATCTTGTTCAACCTGCCTTTTCGACCTTGGTTATAATATAGGTAGCTCCAAAAGTATGATTCTAACGTAGTCTTAGGAATATAATTTACCAGCTTTCTACATTATTTATTCTTGAGGTTGAATGTGAAAACTAATGTCTTGGTTATGTTTGCTTCTAAATAGCACAACAACAAATAAAATACGAAACTGAGTTCTTATATTTTTCTTTCTGCTAAAAATGTAGATGTTTGTTCAGTTTAGTTTTGATATTTCACTCTTTCAGATCATTTACAAGAAAGGTGTTTGAAAAAATTTCCCTGGGTGATGATGCAGGCGAAGATAATGATGAAGCTATGGAAGGAGTTGAGGAAGAAAATGCTAAAAATGACGAGATTGAGGCTCTGCCGCCTGCCAAAAAACTAAAATCTGCTGACAAGGGAGCAAAGGCTGACAAGAAAAAAGCACAGAAGACCACACTCAAGGTATTTGTGATGTGTTACTCAAGGGGTATTATATCCGTCACTCTAGGGATATTACATCCGCCACTCTAGGGATATTACATTTCAGGATTCTGTGTTTGTTTAGTTTGACACATTTGATTTAGTAGTATGGACAATGAATTGAATTCAAAATGATTGCAAGTAGCCAATGTAATGTCTGCCACAAATGATCCACTTTATAGTTCATGTCATGTGCCATTGATTCTTATGTCTGTTGACAACCTTCTGTCTTATGTGCTGCAAATCATGTCTGCTACTGATGGTCCTCAATGTCATGATATGAAACTGTCTAGCATCTTTTCTCGTGGTGTCCCTCAGCCTATCTTTCCCATTGCCACATATTTCTTGTGATGTTACCAAAGAATGTAGACTGTCTTCTTTTGATAAGTTACTAGTTCTTTTTGTGAGTTAACTTTCAAAATATCTTTATTGCACTTTTTATCTCTGCATTGCGCTCTTAATTCTTCCATGAAACCCCATCTCTGCAACTTCCACACAGTTCCTTGTCAGTCTGCTAATTGCCATTGACTCACTTCCGTACAAGAGAGTTGGCCGAATATGCCTCTTGATAACTCTTTTTATCACCACGATTGAGAGTTATATTGCACAAGATGCTCTTTGTCTTGTGAAATGCTGCTGTTGCTTCTCTTATCTCTTGTTTCAGACTAATTTAATTTATTTTGATGTTGCATTTAGGCAGGTATGTTTTTGTATTTGCAATTACCATTTTTTCTATTATGTCATTTTCAGTGATCAAAACATGACATCAGGCATAACGAAGGTTGTTTACATCATGCCCACATACTGGTATTCTTACCATGTCTTGATTTAATCTCATCTTGTATGACTCTCATTACAAATGATTCGTTCATTAACATATATATTTGGCGATTTGTTTATATCTGTTGAACACAACCAGTTCACCCGTCTGGTTAAAACCCTAGGAGATCTTTCTGGTGCAGCCATTCTACAGTCTATCCTGGGCTGGCTAACATTTTGAAAATCACCATTCTTCTTTGAACTTTGAACTTGTAAAGTTTTAGTGCTGGCCTTGCACATTCCAGTCCTACTTGCTACACACTCCAGTCCTACTTGCTGCACACTCCAGTCCTACTTGCTGCTCACTCCAGTCCTACTTGCTGCTCACTCCAGTCCTACTTGCTGCTCACTCTAGTCCTACTTGCTGCTCACTCCAGTCCTACTTGCTGCTCACTCCAGTCCTACTTGCTGCTCACTCCAGTCCTACTTGCTGCTCACTCCAGTCCTACTTGCTGCTCACTCCAGTCCTACTTGCTGCTCACTCCAGTCCTACTTGCTGCACACTCCAGTCCTACTTGCTGCTCACTCCAGTCCTACTTTCACAGTTCTCCTTTGGTACTAGGGAGGGTTCTTTGGTACCTGGTAAGGAGGAAAGTCTTGAACCATGCCCTGACAGATGCCAGAATTTTTCAGAGCTCAAGGAACCTGACCACTAATGAATCAGGCTTATGAGTTAGAAGTCTTCCGGGCGATTCACTGTCGACCATTTCTGTTCCACTATATTTTGGTTGAGAACTTTCTAAAGTAGACTATATCTAAAATTGTGTTCTATTGGTAGATGAATATTTGTTGAAAACATTATTTCTGTGTTTTTATGTGTATATGTTTTCTTATATCAGTAGAGCATGTCTGTAAATATTTGTCCATTTTCCCAAATCAGATACCACTCAAGAATGCAGCGAAGAAACTGAAAACTCTTAAAAGTGCCAGTGAGACCAAGAAGACACAGAAAAAGGTCAACAAAAATTTTGAAGCTCTGCCAGATGAAACAACAGGTAAAGCGCCATCATTGACAGTAATGTTCACATTTGTCTCTGTTCTTCTTCTTCTTTCGTTAGCTACAATTGTCTTTGATTTATAGCCTGTTAACAGAAAGTTATTGTTAGCAGTTATAGTTTCAGTTTATGGTGAACAGCTGCTGGTAAAGGTTGTAGTTTCCCCAAGTTTTTTTAAAATTTTATTGAATTGAAACTATGAGTGAATTAGTGTTAATTTAGTCTTCATTATTGTATGGTGCAGAAACATGAACAATAAATAATGTGCAAATAAAATTGAAGCTTTCTAAATGGAAACATAAATTAATCAGAGAAATAAGACACAGGCAGTCAAGATTATTTGGGTATATTATGAGTAGAGTTTAACTTGAAAACTTTGACAATTTGCAAAATTGATGGGAAAAGAGCCTGCATGACTTTAATCACATGGCATACTTCGGTCACGAACGCTAACCTGATCCAAAATGCTGGATTTCATATGTGTTGGCAAACCATTTCCTTACCAGATTCATCTGCATGGGATGATGGTAGAGATTAGGAAGAATCACATTGTGGTTCAGGAAAACATAAAGAAAGAAGTATACAAAAAAAAAAAACTGTTAAAGAATGTTTGTGGGATATCAAAGTGAATAAAACTTGATAAACATATTTGAAAGTTAACTTTTTAAAATTCATATTAAACTGCGCTGTTTTGTATTCAGTTCCCAAGACTCCAAATCAAACATGGAAGGAAAAGAAACAGCAGAGAAAGATGGTGAAAAACAACTTTGATCTCATCACATCTGCAAAAAAAGCTTGGGAAGATCTTCGCAGGTACCATGTTTTTGTTGACTGCATAATTATTTAAGGGATGAAAAGAATTACTGATGAAATTTTTTTAATGTTTGTACTCTAAGAAAACATTGGCTGGAACATGCTAACACAAGAATGTTATAGCAAGTCTGCACTGGAGCTGTCAGACCACCAATCATGGAATGTGCCTTAAGCTCTTGGGCTTCACCAACAAAAACAGGCCTGGAAAAACTAGGCAAAGTAAAAAATATTGGCCTAAGAATAACACTTGGAGAAGCACGACAAGCACCTCCATAAAAAAAATTAGCAAAATCTGTAGACCTAGAAGAGCTTAGAATTCGCAGACAATATAAAACTTAATCAGCTGAAAAGAATCTGAGGGCTTCAGAACCATCTCTTAAAGAGAGAATCAGACACAGATTACCAAGGAAAAGTCCAAATTACTCTGCATGTGAAATCTAAAGACAGCGTGCAGGAATACTAGAAACTCGCATAGTGGCATGAAGCTCTCACACTAACCAAGAATGAGCTGTCAAGATTTTCCTGGGATGTCCCAGAAATAACTTTCCAAAAAATAAATTTGAAAGAAAAAAACTCCAGATGTAGGGCTGCTTTTTAAAATACAATTATAGAAAACAGGATGTTTTGGCAACAAGTCTTCATCAGCTAACAAACACAAGATATACACCACAGAGGGGATACTACAGTGACTACATTGGGACATTATAAGCTGAATGGAGGGAACATTTGTGCTCTTTGTCCGTGTCCAGATATATATGGTTTCATATTCTGGGGCTGACATGAGTAACACGCATTTAATTTCATTCTGACTATTATTCCATTATGTAGTCATTGTGATGTCATCTTCGTGATTTATATGTTGTTGTTTCTTGTGTTTGATTGATTGTGAAGGCTTGTCTCTGCAACATTCTGTTTTCCGTAATTGTATTTCGTTAAGCTGCTCAACATTTCATGTTTTTATACTATTTACATTTACACAGTTTAATCGCAGTTGAGCCTGTTTCAGCAATCTATAAACATGAATTTTTGTGTGTGCATATCCTTAACAGGACATCGCTGTCAACACCAGCATCTTACCGCTGTTGTTGTCTTGGCAAGTTTACGTTCAGTAGTTTGCCATTGCTTTCTGAACGACTGGCTCTCATACCAACACGTTAAAACCCAGTATGACACGGTCTCTTGCCAAATCAGTTGCAGCTGTGTTTCGAACGCAGGTAAGCAAAATTACGAACCATGTCTGTAACGCCTTTGCCACGGAGACCGGCATAAAGATGAATTGGAGGGAGAAAATGAAAACGGACCAGATCATGACAGCAGCCTTCAGTCAAAAAGGAATGTTGTAGACTAAGAATACACCTCCACAGAATAGGTCTCGCTGACTCTGACACTTGCAAAAATGGAGCAAGACAGACCCTTGAGTACTTCCTACACAACTGCCCTGATTTCATCAAACAGGGTGGAAACCTGGCCCATAGGACCAAGCTACGGGAACCAGTGGAATCCTCAAAGAAACCGCTTCTTCTGTGACCCATGCTGGAATAGGCACACTGCAAATGTTGAACACTATAGAAGAAAAAAGAAAACTGGAGTTGTATGCAGAGACAGGTATATGAAATATGGTTCAATGCAAACACTTGATCAGACCAAAAGGAAGAGATCAGCATGGCAGAATGGATAAGAACACATGTTATTAAACAACCTGTATGCTGATGCCGAGGTAAGAGGTTCATCTACATTGGACAGCTGGGCTAAAATATTGACCTCTCGACCTTGACTTCGGAACATAAATTACAAGTACCTCTGAAGTCAGTGTGGATTCGCCTGATGGTGAGGGACACTGTTAATAAGGAAAGCTAATCCACACGCAAAATTAAGCCCAGCACCACTAGAAGTAGTGTTACGGACTACGCTTGAGTTTAAAGCGAGCGAGCACCCAAAAAAAAAAACACACGTCATGTTTGCCAACCTTTTTCTAACCTACTGCCTTTGCTGTTTACTTAGTGGCTCTTTTCTGCCTGTTGAAGATGAAGATGGTGCATGTATGGGAATGTCCTGAGTGCTGTGATGTCAGTTCACAACTCATCTTATTACGTCATTGTCCTCACTCTTTTATACCTGAAATCCAGTTCAGTGTTGTCCTTGTCTGTCTGTCTTTGGGCTTTCATTTTTAACAGGTTTGTTGCTTTGTGCATGATACATTTGTTTGAAAAGCAGATACCTGACTTATGTACTGTTGTTTTCTCATGAGAATGCATCTTGTCTGTTACAGGGCCGATCTAACGGAAGAAAAGAGGAAGAAGATTTGTGATGATCTCATGAAGATGGTAGTGGGTAAAGTGAAAGAGGTATGTGAAGTGAAGATTGTAGTGTGTAAAGTGAAGGTGGTATGTCAGATGAAGATTGTAGTGAAGAAGGTATATCAGGTGATTAGTGTGTAAAGTGAAGGGTGTATGTCAGATAAAAGTTCTAGTGGTTAAAGTGAAGGGGATATATAAAATGAAGATTGTAGTGTGTTAAGTGAAGTGGTTGCCAGATGAAGATTGTGGTGGATAAAGTGAAGAATGTCAGATGAAGATTATAAAGAATAAAGTGAAAAAATAGGTTTGTCAGATGATTGTAGTGAGTAAAGTGTAGGAGGTATGTCAGATGATTGTAGTGAGTAAAGTGGTAAAATGAAGGTATATCAGATGAAGATTGTAGTGTGTAAAGTGAAGGATTGTGTGTCAGATGAAGATTGTAATTGGCCATTGATAAAACTGTATTGACTCGTTTTGCCTCTGTTTCTCTTCTGTTTGTGGATCAAAGAATAGTTATTATTTTTAGTTTTGCCAAAATTGCACATGCCAGTGCACACAAAGGCATGCACACAGACTCCTGTCTTTCATAATTGAGCCAAGACTGGCAGCATACCCCAAAATGAATCAATACATTACTTTCACAGCAGCAGGCAGGACTTATGGTATTCCATCTGATCTTTGGGTGGGAAAAACTTTCCACCTTGTTCAACCTGCTTCCTTAGCCTTGGTTATAACTGAGGTGGTTCATAGTGTGGTTTAATCTTTTCATGGTCTTTTGTAGTTGAGTCATTCTCCTCAGATACATGCTTGGCACCATTCCTTTTTTGCTGTTGTCATTCATTACTTTCTTCACTGATACCTTCAATGCTTACTTTGTTGTAATATCAGTATTTAGATACTAAACTGTGTTAAAGTGTTTCAGATTTCAGCTGTAATGTTCAATTTTTCTTTCACAGCTGTCAGTTGTCCATGATTCTGCACGTATAATTCAGTGTCTAGTGCAGTATGGAAGTGAGCAGCAGCGAGAAGTCATCTTTGAGGAAGTAAAATGTATGTTTCTGTGTTACTGTGTAGTCTTTCTGTTTATGTAAATGTTTCTGTGTAAAAGTGTAGTCTTTCTGTTTATATAATTGAATTTTTGTTGACCTAAGTGCTGCAGAATTGTCTGTGCTTAGCAGCTCAGTGCTATTTATATGAATGCTCTACATTGTTTCTGGGATTCCATAGCATGGGTTAGTAACTCTTGGTCAAAGACAGCTGTAGTGATGTCCCCCTGATATTTGAAAGTACTGAGCACTTCAACAGAATTTAAACGAAGAAGCCACAAACATTAGGTTGCCCAATTTGTTGCCTGGCATATTTAGCTGCTTCTCTTCAGGTGCATCCAGCAGGTTATATATCATATAACGTGAATAGAAAAGTTCTATTTTGGCTGAGATATTTAACGCACAGTCACTGATACTCTTTGAATGTGGAGCATTTGTTATCTCACAGTAATCACAGATTCACAATATAGAAAAACCTAATTGCTGAAACCTCCGCACATTTGAGCAGTTGTTTATTGTTCAATGATTACAATATACAAAGTGCGTTTTTAACTTTATGGCCACAGTTCAGCAGTTTATCATGGCCAGACCATGGGCATTCCCTGCCATTCCAGGAGGTTTATAAGCACAGTCTCAACATGTGACGTTCCAACAGATGAATTTGAAAGCAACAAACCGTTATTAGGTGTTAACATCCCTGACTTAGTTGATTTTACCATCTTTATACAAGTTATGCATAAAAGCAACTTCATGTTATCTTCTTTATTTTTCAGCTGATTTGTGTGAACTGTGCAAACTCAAGTATGCCAAATATGTCATCAGAAAACTGATTCATTATGGGTAAGAAACTCTCATTCTCCACTTCTTTTAACGGGCTCACAAGGTATGATGAAAAAGAAGACGGGCGTGCCTCGGACAGTGTGGCAGCCTTCAATGTTCAAAAATAGAGAGCATCTGTTGGATGTTTACCTTGGGGCATGCTGGTGTGGTGGGAGATGAACAGGAGGGCAGATTGGCTGGGTCTGCAACACTTGGTGTGCTTTATAAGGCAGATGTGGTCGGGGCCCTTTTGAATCATGTGTAGAGTGTAGAAGAATAGATAGATCTTCATGGCTTGGAGAGAATGGTGCTGTAGGATGTGACCAGAGGATCTGGCCAATACTCATAACTCCGAAAAAAGGCCAGACAGACACATAATCAGACTGCTACTGGTACCATTTAGTATTGGGACTCTTCGCTGGCTGTTGCAGATGACAGGGCACGAATAAGAATGTTCTGAGTGCTGTGATGTCGGTTCTTGGCTCAACTTCCAATTTCCTTTCAAACTTGATATTCACCCTCAATAATCTTTGTGTTTGAGAACAGAGAATGTAGAATACCAATTGTAGTACATGAGGTGATAAATATGTTAGCATATGGCAATGTTGAACATACTTTAGCTATCTATAAATTATGAATAAACATAAACACAACTAACCGAGGGTTACAGCAGCAAGGAAAGCTAAAAGGCACAAGAACTTGGTTGCTGGATGTTGTGGTCTCTTCTCTTCTGCCCTTTCCTCCCATTGAACATAAGTCCTCAACCAGCTGACTCCAAACCATCCTGAGTTTTACTATCTTGTGCGGCTTCGTCCATATGCTACCCATATAGTTTGTGTGCCAATGGCTTTGGGTGGAGAAGTGCAATTAGGAGGGTCCTGCCATATTTTGGTGCGAGGGAATGCAACCTAAAGGCTAAAGTATCGTGGCAGGGCAGACCCGGCTCCAAGCCTTGGTCAGCAACTGGTCTTGGATCGAAGCTCTGAAAGATGGACAGTTAGAGCATTGCTTTACATATCCAGCAGCTTCTGCAGCTTGTCTTGTTCCAGATGTATTGATGTTGCCTTTTCTCTGGAGTAAACTAGGCAGAGAGAGGGATCATGCTGCATGGGCAATAAATGTGCTCTACAATTCAGTCCAGGCTTTGAGCTATGGAGAGGTAGAATTCCATCCCTGGCCACCCTGGTCACAGCAGGATGAGATTGTGGTAATTGTCACGAGGATAAGTTGGTGACAATTTTCACAGCTGGATGCGATGGTGGCAATTACCACAGCAGGATAAGATGGAATTTCTGGTGGTGGTATGGCCACCACTGAGATACACTGTATGCTGTATGATGGGATCATTATGTGAAAATGAACTGCTATAAGCTCATGCCACAGGAATTCCTTGCCGGAACTCTTGAGGATATTCGCTGGGTCCACGAAGTTCATGCTGTGACACTTTCGGCAGAGCGCCCTGCAGAAAGAGACCAGACTATATGGGGGTCAAACTCGGCCTGAGGTCGATCCTTTAAGCCCTTTTTTAACTTGCTGATTATGTTATTCATGGTGGCTTATTGTATCTTTATATAATTTGTCTTTGTTTATTTCCACCAATATCTTATGAACCGTTCTATTTCCATATTCAGATCAAAAGAGTTGAAAGGTCAGATTTTCAAGTGCTTTCATGGACACATACGCAAGCTTATTAGACACAAGGTAACATTTCAGGGGTTTTCAACATTTTAGGAAGAGTGGCTTTCAAGTATGATATTAATGAGCAATTTAACCTCAGTTGAATGGAAGTGTAGAACTTGGCTCTCATTCAAAGATTTCCTAGATCATACATTCATTTGCCTTTTCTGATCTACAGAGTGGTGGGATTATGTTGTTGTTCTTCTTAAACCTTCAGACGGTTACCCTGAAAGAAAGCAGCAGTCAACTTGAGTTTGTTGACATCTCCATGGTTTATTCTCAACAGGAGCAGGTGTAGGCCAATGTAATGTTCTCCATTCTTACATCAATATGAATATCAGTTTTCTGAAAGACAAGATTATATGTTATATAATCTACCCAATATGAAATAGCTAAATATATTTGTTAAACAAGGGGTATTTCAGCACATGTGTGATGATATAGTCTCTTTTATTGTGGGTTGGTAGCCCATTCTTCTTTTTCCCCCCATATCCCACATTTTGGATTTCATTGATTAGAAAAGACATAATTTATTACTGATTTACAAACCCCATATTACCCCCCTTCCATAGCTGTCAGTATTGAGCTCTTTCTTGACTGCCTTGCTGTAGGTGCCATTCTCCTGCTCTCTTTAATTCCATTGATATATCCATGCATGCATGTTAGATAAATGTTGTCTTTGGTCTGCCCCTTCCTTGTTTCCCAAGTAGTTTGCTCTGTCTTACTCTATTATGTTTCTTTTTGTCTGAAGATATGATCAGAGTAGAGAGAGTAATTTGAGAAAGAAGGGAAGAGTTGAAGAAGGTAGATGAGCAAGACGTAGACAATTGTACAAGTGGGAAAACATCAAGAGATGGACAAATAGCAGTTTATCAGTGAATACAGCTAAGGTGAGAGACCGAGACTGTTCGAGATTCGTTGCAGCCAACCTTAATTGTGGAGATGGCACTTGATTGATTGATTGAATATGAGAAACATGGAACTTATAGAGGGTCTTTGATAAAAGGCAAAAGAAGAATTGATGTGAATGAGCCACGTTTTAAAATATTTTTACCTCATATGTCTGATGTTTGTACTGGTGTATTCCTTGTGTCTGATGTTTGTACTGATGTTTCCCTTATGTCTGATGTTTGTAATGATGTTTCCCTGTGTCTGATGTTTATACTGATGTTTTCATTATCAACAGGAGGCCTCAGACATTATTGAGTATGCATTTAATGACTTCGCGACAGCGCCCCAACGTTTGTCTATTCTAGAGGAGTTTTATGGACCTGCATTTGCTCTCTGTAAGGTAAGCTTCAGCAGTGGGTCAGGTAGTTCACTGCCAGGGATGCTAGTTGTAGTTTGCCAGCTATCTTTCACTCTTTCAACTCCAAACAACGCGTACGTGCGATTGGCTCTTTGTGAATCCCAACCACCATGTAATGTGTTCTCATACTTTTTACATTTAGTTAAGAGTATACTAAAGGAATTAGGCCTTTCTAGTGGCCACTATGCTTTTAGCCTTTTGAAATGTACTGCACTCATAATTTTGTTTCATTGTGGTTATACCCCACAATCAGCACTGGTCAAGGGATTATGAACACGATTTGTAATCCCACACACATTTGAAACAGCTGCAGGTGATTTGGTCACAGACTGCTGTCTGCTGGTTTTCATACAAGGGTGTGAGCATTAGTCATTTCAATGGCAACCTACTGAACACACATTTGCCTAGTAAATCACAAACAGTGTGTGAGTGGAGTAGAAAGTTTCAAAATTTTTTGGTCCGATGAAGAGGTACAGCAGGTGGTGCATGAGTGGTTACATACGCGACCAAGAGAATTTTTTTCTGCAGGAATCCAAGCACTTTATCAGCTCTGGGGGACTTGCATTGAATGCTGTGGTGTCCACGTTAAAAATTATACATGTTCTTTACTTTTTCAGAATATATTCACACACACACACACACACACTCTTCTTCACTGTCCACCTCAACTGTATGTATATGAAAGTCATGAACCCATGTTATGTTATGTTATAACATGGGTCACTACACATTGGGAATTTCCATGCAAGCTGAGGCAGTCCTTTGATGTAGCAGCCATCCCAGAGTATTTCTGCTCACTTTTCCCATGAGGTATCTCCTCTTTTCCCACAAGGGCGGCATTATGTGCTTGACCAGGCCTTACTCCCAGTTCGTACAGAGTCAATATCTCGTCAGTGCCTGCCAAATGAGTTCATACTGCACTGATTACATCAACCTTGTCCATGCTACTTCCCGTTTGCATTGGTGCATTATTTGCCAGCTGGACTGCACTCTTACTTTTGCATGTCCCAGTGCATGCTTTTTCATAGAGTTATTTCCCTCGATGGCCATCTTCTGTCAGCACCTTCAGGGACTGGAGGCGTTATCCAGTGTCCACCGTCTCCTGCCACTTTTAACTTTGTGCCCTGTTTATCAGGATCACCAGAATGTTGCTTTCATTTGCAGCTTTGCGGAAAAGATTCTCAGTCCTGTTCTGCGTGGTTTTCCTGCCCAGTGTCTTCCTTGCTGCGTGAGCTGGCTATCTCATCCAGTAGAAGAAAACTTCACAGCGCTTGGTGTGAGCTGGATCTGATCTGTGTTCCGTTTGGGAGATGAAAGGCAGAAAAAGATCAAAACATGTACAGGAATATAATAATTTTTTTTCGGGGGGGGGGGGGGGTCTTCATAGCAGTGGTTAAACTGCTTAATACACTTCCAAGGTTGTGGGTTCAAATGTTCCTTGGGGTTCTCGCTAGAGCTACAGATTTAGTTTACTGCAATGATTTTTGACCTGCCGCCCTGCATTAAAGAGACCAAGCCATATGGAATCAAATCTAGTGTAGTGAAGTCAATTCTCTGCCTTTATGCACAGGAGCGTCGTGACAGCTGAGTGCAAACAAGGAATAAGAAGAAGATATGGTGTTCTGTGTACTAGGTTACTCAGTTTATGAGGTAACAGTTAGTAAGGTTTACAGTCCTCATCCTGTGTCATCATTGTACACATTTGAGTGTTCTTGTTATGTGTAGGATGCAGGAGCCCACAGATCTTTGGATCAGATGATTGCAGCACAGCCTGAGAAGAAGGAAGTGTTTGTTAGGAGCATGAGGGACGCACTGGTGCCGCTCATTGATAAGTAAGCCATAATGTGTAGTTACATTGGTGTTTATTTGTCATTGAATGTGGGTGTTCTTGTACAACTAACTCTTTACTTCAGGGATATGCTTACAGATGGGTAGTACAGGGTGTTTGTGAATTCTCACTACACACTACTATATTGTTTGTAGAACAATTTTGAAATATTAAGTACAAGACCAATGAAGTATTCATTATAACTTATTCAACAAATTTCTGACTGTAATGTGACGAGGTTGTTGTTTATCAGGAAATCTTGCTATAAGTCTTTGAACAACCATCTGTGTGTATTGACCACCATTTCGAAACACATGTTCAACCCCAAAAAATTTTTCTTCCATTTGATAGCACTATTCTTTTTGGAGTGCAAAGAATTACTCCAGTATACGCCAGCCAATCACTGCATATTACTTCACGATGGACTGTGGAGCACATATTTTGATGATGTCATGTACTTATTTTTCAAAATTGTTCTACATACAAAGTGTAAGTAGAGACTTTACAAACACCCTGTACAATATAGGGGTGAGCTTACAGATGAGTAAATGATTTAGGGGTAAGCCTTACATACAGATGGGTAATATAATATAGGGGTCTTACACATGGGTAGTAAAATATAGGGATACATTTATAGATGCATAGTATGATAAAGGGAAACACTTACAGGTGGGTAATAATATATAGAGGTAAGCTTACAGATTGGTAATATAATTGAGGTGTGGGCTTAAGTTGGGGCAGTATAGAGTAGGGTAAACTTAGATGAGTAACATGAAAATATACTTACAGATGGATAGTATAGTATAGCAATTTGCTAAATAGATCACCTTAAGTTATTAATTGGCCTCTGTGCCTGGCCCTTCAACTTAAGGGTTGTAGTAGTTGGGTGTTTGGAAAGTCAATTTTGACCCTACTTTTTAAAGATCTGTTATTGTTGTTCATTGGTTTTTTATAGTATGCATTCACTTTCAACAATACACTTTCAGGGAAATACTTGGCTACTCACTGGTTCACAAGGCATTCTTTGACTTCTTCCATGTTGCTGATGATAAGTCTAAAAAGGTATTTTAGGTTTATTGTGTTTAGTTTAATTACTTATTAAAAACATTCCTGTAACTGAAAGTGTGATTGTTTATTTATGAACAATTGTGCATTCTGGTGTATCAAGGAGGGGATAATAGACAGAAAAGGAAATTGTTGGGGTTATACAGACAGACAGTCGAGTATTGATTGGCGCTCATATAAATAGAAGAAAGGAAGGAGGAGATATTAGAGGACATACTTGGGGTGCTGTCCCTGTATCCTCTAATATCTACTTCTTTCTTGTCAATTTGTTTACAACCCGGAGGGGTTAGCCTGTGCAGATTTGTTTAAAAAAATTGTGAGTTGCGAATGTATAGTAGCAAGTGCATTCACCTGGTTTTCCTGGATCACATTGCCCCGGAGGTAATTCCGGACAATTTTCTGGGAGGTGAGATGACCAGTGTGTTACTAACCACCTCAGTTATTGTGTCATGTAGTCAAGATAGTGTGACCCTTATTTGGAAGAGCTTGGAAGCAACAGAAATATGGTGCCTGGGAGAATTGTTTCAAGTAACCACGGACTGTTCGAGTTTCAACCGTAACAGTTGCTTGGAGGAGACTAATGAAAGAAGATGCTTATATATGGCTATAAGAAATGCAGCAGTTCTTTGGTCAGAAATTGAGAAGGGAGGCATTGGGAAAACATTGTGATGATTGGAAAAGTCATAGGGAGAAGAGGCTGAGGCATGTTGAGAGAAATGTTGCTGGATGGGCTGAGATGGGTGAATGGAGGAATAATTTTATATTCTCTACTTATCTCAGAATGATACAGACACTTTTGTGTTATTTTATATTGTCTACATCTACTTATCTCAGAATGATACAAACACTTTGTGTTATTTTATATTGTCTACATCTACTTATCCTCAGAATGATACAGACACTTGTGTTATTTATATTGTCTACATCTACTTATCTCAGAATGATACAAACACTTTGTGTTATTTTATATTGTCTACATCTACTTATCTCAGAATGATACAGACACTTTGTGGTTATTTTATATTGTCTACATCTACTTATCTCAGAATGATACAGACACTTTGTGTTATTTTATATTGTCTACATCTAACTTATTCTCAGAATGATACAAACACTTGTGTTATTTTATATTGTCTACATCTAACTTATCTCAGAATGATACAGACACTTTGTGTTATTTTATATTGTCTACATCTACTTATCTCAGAATAATACAGACAATTATGTGTTATTTTATATTGTCTACATCTACTTATCTCAGAATGATACAGACACTTTGTGTTATTTTATATTGTCTACATCTACTTATCTCAGAATGATACAAACACTTTGTGTTATTTTATATTGTCTACATTTACTTATCTCAGAATGATACAGACACTTTGTGTTATTTTATATTGTCTACATCTACTTATCTCAGAATGATACAGACACTTTGTGTTATTTTATATTGTCTACATCTACTTATCTCAGAATGATACAGACAATTTGTGTTATTTTATATTGTCCTACATTTACTTATCTCAGATGATACAAACACTTTGTGTTATTTTATATTGTCTACATCTACTTATCTCAGAATGATACAAACACTTTGTGTTATTTTATATTGTCTACATCTACTTATCTCAGAATGATACAGACACTTTGTGTTATTTTATATTGTCTACATCTACTTATCTCAGAATGATACAAACACTTTGTGTTATTTTATATTGTCTACATCTACTTATCTCAGAATGATACAGACACTTTGTGTTATTTTATATTGTCTACATTTACTTATCTCAGAATGATACAGACACTTTGTGTTATTTTATATTGTCCTACATTTACTTATCTCAGAATGATACAAACACTTTGTGTTATTTTATATTGTCTACATTTACTTATCTCAGAATGATACAAACACTTTGTGTTTATTTTATATTGTCTACATCTACTTATCTCAGAAGTGATACAAGACACTTGTGTTATTTTATATTGTCTACATTTACTTATCTCAGAATGATACAAACACTGTGGTGTTATTTTATATTGTCTACATTTACTTATCTCAGAATGATACAAACAATTTGTGTTATTTTATATTGTCTACATTTACTTATCTCAGAATGATACAAACACTTTGTGTTATTTTATATTGTCTACATCTACTTATCTCAGAATGATACAGACACTTTGTGTTATTTTATATTGTCTACATTTACTTATCTCAGAATGATACAGACACTTTGTGTTATTTTATATTGTCTACATTTACTTATCTCAGAATGATACAAACACTTTGTGTTATTTTATATTGTCTACATTTACTTATCTCAGAATGATACAAACACTTTGTGTTATTTTATATTGTCTACATTTACTTATCTCAGAATGATACAGACACTTTGTGTTATTTTATATTGTCTACATTTACTTATCTCGAATAAAACAAGGATTTTTTTTTAATTTCTTATCTCAAATTCAGAATTTTTTTAATTTGTTAATTTTTTTTTGTATCAAACACTTTGGTTTTTTTTCACATTATCTGTGTAAAAATTTTTTATTTATATTTCTAATCTTCAGAATGTAAAAATTTTTTTTTTTTTTACTTATCTCAGAATGATACAAACATTTTTTTGTTTTTTTTTAAATTGTGTTATTTATATTGTCTACATCTAATCTCAGAATATACAAAACTTGTTTTTTATATTGTCTACATTACTATCAGAATGTAAAACTTTGTTATTTAATTGTCACAACTTTCAGAATGTAAGCCTTGTGTTTTATTTCTACATTACTTATCTCAGAATGAACAACCTTTGTTATTTATTGTCTACATTATATCTCAGAATGATACAACACTTGTGTTTTTTATATTTTACATTTCTTATTCAGATGATCAACCTTGTGTTATTTATTTTCTATACTATAGATAAAACACTTTTGTTATTTTATATTGTTCTAAATTCTTATCTAAATACAAATTTTGTTATTTTTTCCATTACTTATCTCAGAAAGATCAACATTTGTTATTTTTATGTCTACATTACTTATCTCAGAATGATACAGACACTTTGTGTTATTTTTATATTGTCTACATTACTTATCTCAGAATGATACAACCTTTGTGTTATTTTATATTGTCTACATTACTTAAATTTTAAATGTACAAACACTTTGTGTTATTTTATATTGTCTACATCTACTTATCTCAGAATGATACAGACCTTGTTTTTTTATATTGTCTACATTTACTTTCTCAGAAAGATACAAACACTTGGGGTTATTTTATTTGTCTACTTTACTTATCTCAGAATGATACAAAAATTTGTGTTATTTTATATTGTCTACATTTATTTTCTCAGAATGATAAACACTTTGTGTTATTTTATTTGTCTACTTACTTATCTCAGAATGATACAGACACTTTGTGTTATTTTATATTGTCTACTTTTTTTATCTCAGAATGAAAGACCTTTGTGTTATTTTATATTGTCCCACATTTACTTATTCAGAATGATACAAACCTTTGTGTTATTTTTTTTGTCTACATTTACTTATCTCAGAATGATACAAACATTTGTGTTTTTTTATTGTCTACATTTACTTTTCTCAGAATGATACAGCACTTGTGTTTTTTTTTATTGTCTACATTTACTTATTCGAAAGATACAGAAATTTGTGTTATTTTATATTGTCTACATTTACTTATCTCAGAATGATACAACATTTGTGTTTTTTTTATATTGTCTACATTTACTTATCTCAGAAAGAACAACACTTTGTGTTATTTTTTTATTGTCTACATTACTTATCTCAATGATACAACATTTGGTTATTTTATATTGTCTCTTTACTTATCTCAGAATGATACAAACACTTTGTGTTATTTTATATTGTCTACATTACTTATCTCAGAATGATCAAACTTTGTGTTATTTTTATTGTCTACATTTTTCTTATCTCAGAATGATACAAAATTTGTTTATTTTATATTGTCTACATTACTTATCTCAGAATGATCAACTTTTTTTTTTTATATTGTCTACATTACTTATCTCGAATGATACAACACTTTTTGTTATTTTTTTATTGTCTACATACTTATCTCAGAATGATACAGACACTTTGTTTATTTTATATTGTCTACATTTTTTTTATCTCAGAATGATAAAACACTTTGTGTTATTTTATATTGTCACTTTCTTATTTTTCCCAAAGGGGGGGGGGGGGGAAAAAAAAAAAAAAAAAAAAAAAAAAAAAAAAAAAGGTAAAAAAAAGAAAAACCTTGTTTGTGTTATTTTATATTGTTTTTTTTTTAAAAAAAATTTTTAACTTATTTTTCCCAAAGGAAATTTTTTTAAATTTTTCCAAAAAACAAAAATTTTGTTTTTTTTTTTTTTTTTTAAAATTTTTATTTTTTTGTTTTTCCTTAAAAAAAATTTTTAAC
>JACEFZ010005400.1:0-106601 GCA_014155875.1 Cepaea nemoralis
CTGTATCATGCTGTTTATATCTGTCTCTGTATCATGTTTTTATGTCTGCTAGACTGAATTGTGTTGTTTATATCTGTCTGTCTGAATTGTGTTGTTTATATCTGTCTCTGAATCATGTTGTTTATATCTGTAAGACTGAATTGTGTTGTTTATATCTGTCTCTGTATCATGTTATTTATATCTGTCTCTGTATCATGTTGTTTATATCTGTAGGACCTGTAATTCATGTTGGTTATATCTGTACTGATCTGATTTTGGTGGTGGTTATATCTGTCGACTGAATCATGTTGTTTATATCTGTAAGACTGAATTGTGTTATTTATATCTGTCCTCTTGTATCATGTTATGTATATCTGTCTCTGATCATGTTGTTTATATCTGTAAGACTGAATCATGTTGTTTATATCTGTAGGACCTGAATTGTGTTGTTTATATCTGTAATGATCTGAATTGTGTGTTGTTTATATCTGTCTGTCCTGAATCATGTTTATTTATATCTGTAGATCTGAAATCATGTGTGTTTATATCTGTAAGGGACTGAATTGTGTTGTTTATATCTGTACGACTGTATCATGTTGTTTATATCTGTAAGACTGAATCGTGTTGTTTATATCTGTAAGACTGATCATGTGTTTAATCTGTAAGACTGAATTGGTTGTTTATATCTGTAAGACTGAATCATGTTGTTTATATCTGTCTCTGTATCATGTTGTTTATATCTGTAAGACTGAATCATGTTGTTTATATCTGTAAGACTGAATTGTGTTGTTTATATCTGTAAGACTGAATCATGTTGTTTATATCTGTAAGACTGAATTGTGTTGTTTATATCTGTAAGACTGAATCATGTTGTTTATATCTGTAAGACTGAATCATGTTGTTTATATCTGTTAGACTGAATCATGTTGTTTATATCTGTAAAACTGAATCGTGTTGTTTATATCTGTAAGACTGAATCGTGTTGTTTATATCTGTAAGACTGAATCATGTTGTTTATATCTGTCTCTGTATCATGTTGTTTATATCTGTAAGACTGAATCATGTTGTTTATATCTGTAAGACTGAATCATGTTGTTTATATCTGTCTCTGTATCATGTTGTTTATATCTGTAAGACTGAATCATGTTGTTTATATCTGTCTCTGTATCATGTTGTTTATATCTGTAAGACTGAATCATGTTGTTTATATCTGTCTCTGTATCATGTTGTTTATATCTGTAAGACTGAAATCATGTTGTTTATATCTGTAACTGAATCATGTTGTTTATATCTGTAAGACTGAATCATGTTGTTATATCTGTCTCTGTATCATGTTGTTTATATCTGTAAGACTGAATCATGTTGTTTATATCTGTAAGACTGAATCATGTTGTTTATATCTGTAAGACTGAATCATGTTGTTTATATCTGTCTCTGTATCATGTTGTTTATATCTGTAAGACTGAATCATGTTGTTTATATCTGTAAGACTGAATCATGTTGTTTATATCTGTCTCTGAATCATGTTGTTTATATCTGTAAGACTGAATTGTGTTGTTTATATCTGTAAGACTGAATCATGTTGTTTATATCTGTAAGACTGAATCATGTTGTTTATATCTGTAAGACTGAATCATGTTGTTTATATCTGTAAGACTGAATCATGTTGTTTATATCTGTAAGACTGAATCGATGTTGTTTATATCTGTATATGAATCATGTTGTTTATATCTGTAAGACTGAATCATGTTGTTTATATCTGTAAGACTGAATTGTGTTGTTTATATCTGTCTCTGTATCATGTTGTTTATATCTGTAAGACTGAATTGTGTTGTTTATATCTGTCTCTGTATCATGTTGTTTATATCTGTCTCTGTATCATGTTGTTTATATCTGTAAGACTGAATTGTGTTGTTTATATCTGTCTCTGTATCATGTTGTTTATATCTGTAAGACTGAATCGTGTTGTTTATATCTGTAAGACTGAATTGTGTTGTTTATATCTGTCTCTGTATCATGTTGTTTATATCTGTAAGACTGAATTGTGTTGTTTATATCTGTCTCTGTATCATGTTGTTTATATCTGTCTCTGTATCATGTTGTTTATATCTGTAAGACTGAATCATGTTGTTTATATCTGTAAGACTGAATCATGTTGTTTATATCTGTAAGACTGAATCATGTTGTTTATATCTGTCTCTGTATCATGTTGTTTATATCTGTAAGACTGAATCATGTTGTTTATATCTGTCTCTGTATCATGTTGTTTATATCTGTCTCTGTATCATGTTGTTTATATCTGTAAGACTGAATCATGTTGTTTATATCTGTCTCTGTATCATGTTGTTTATATCTGTAAGACTGAATCATGTTGTTTATATCTGTCTCTGTATCATGTTGTTTATATCTGTAAGACTGAATCATGTTGTTTATATCTGTCTCTGTATCATGTTGTTTATATCTGTCTCTGTATCATGTTGTTTATATCTGTAAGACTGAATTGTGTTGTTTATATCTGTCTCTGTATCATGTTGTTTATATCTGTAAGACTGAATTGTGTTGTTTATATCTGTCAGACTGAATCATGTTGTTTATATCTGTCTCTGTATCATGTTGTTTATATCTGTAAGACTGAATTGTGTTGTTTATATCTGTCTCTGTATCATGTTGTTTATATCTGTCTCTGTATCATGTTGTTTATATCTGTAAGACTGAATCGTGTTGTTTATATCTGTCTCTGTATCATGTTGTTTATATCTGTCTCTGAATCGTGTTGTTTATATCTGTCTCTGTATCATGTTGTTTATATCTGTCTCTGTATCATGTTGTTTATATCTGTCTCTGTATCATGTTGTTTATATCTGTCTCTGTATCATGTTGTTTATATCTGTCTCTATATCATGTTATTTATATCTGTCTCTGTATCATGTTGTTTATATCTGTCTCTGTATCATGTTGTTTATATCTGTAGACTGATCGTGTTGTTTATATCTGTCTCTGTATCATGTTGTTTATATCTGTCTCTGAATCGTGTTGTATATATCTGTCTCTGTATCATGTTGTTTATATCTGTACGACTGAAATCATGTTGATTTATATCTGTAGTACTGTATCATTTGTTGTTTATATCTTGTACGACTGAATCATCGTTGTTTATATCTGTCGTCTGTATCATGTTGTTATATATCTGTAAAGGACTGAATCATGTTTGTTTATATCTGTACTGTACTGTAATCATGTTGTTTATATCTGGTCAGACTGCCGAATCATGTTATTTATATATGTCCTGTCTGTATCATGTTTGTTTATATCTGTCAGGACGAATCATGTTGTTTATATCTGTAAGACTCGTAATCATGTTGTTTATATCTGTCCTGTACTTGTATCATCATGTTGTTTATATCTGCTAACTGTAATCATGTTGTTTATATCTGCTAACTGTAATCATGTTGTTTATATCTGTCTGTCTGTATCATGCTGTTTATATCTGTCTCTGTATCATGTTGTTATATATCTGTCAGACTGTAATCAGTGTTGTTTATATCTGGTCTGTCTGTATCATGTTGTTTATATCTGTCAGACTGTAATCATGTGTTTATATCTGTCCTCTGTATCATGTTGTTTATTCTGTCTCTGTATCATGTTGTTTATATCTATCTCTGTATCATGTTGTTTATATCTGTCTGTCTGATCATGTTTTTATATCTGTCTCTGTATCATGTTGTTTATATCTATCTCTGTATGCATGTTTTTATATCTATCTCTGTATCATGTTGTTTATATCTGTCTCTGTATCATGTTGTTTATATCTGATCTCTGTATCATGTTGTTTAGATCTGTCTCTGTATCATGTTGTTATATCTATCTCTGTATCATGTTGTTTATATCTGTCTGCTGTATCATGGTTGTTTATATCTGTCTCTGTATCATGTTGTTTATATCTATCTCTGTATCATGTTGTTTATATCTGTCTCTGTATCATGTTGTTTATATCTGTCTGTCTGAATCATGTTGTTTATATCTGTAAGACTGAATTGTGTTATTTATATCTATCTCTGTATCATGTTGTTTATATCTGTCTCTGTATCATGTTGTTTATATCTGTAAGACTGAATTGTGTTGTTTATATCTATCTCTGTATCATGTTGTTTATATCTGTCTCTGTATCATGTTGTTTATATCTGTAAGACTGAATTGTGTTGTTTATATCTGTAAGACTGAATCATGTTGTTTATATCTGTAAGACTGAATTGTGTTATTTATATCTGTCTCTGTATCATGTTGTTTATATCTGTCTCTGTATCATGTTGTTTATATCTGTAAGACTGAATTGTGTTGTTTATATCTGTAAGACTGAATTGTGTTGTTTATATCTGTCTCTGTATCATGTTGTTTATATCTATCTCTGTATCATGTTGTTTATATCTGTCTCTGTATCATGTTGTTTATATCTGTCTGTCTGAATCATGTTATTTATATCTATCTCTGTATCATGTTGTTTATATCTGTCTCTGTATCATGTTGTTTATATCTGTAAGACTGAATTGTGTTGTTTATATCTGTCTCTGTATCATGTTGTTTATATCTGTCTCTGTATCATGTTGTTTATATCTGTCTCTGTATCATGTTGTTTATATCTGTAAGACTGAATTGTGTTGTTTATATCTGTCTCTGTATCATGTTGTTTATATCTGTCTCTGTATCATGTTGTTTATATCTGTAAGACTGAATTGTGTTATTTATATCTATCTCTGTATCATGTTGTTTATATCTGTCTCTGTATCATGTTGTTTATATCTGTCTCTGTATCATGTTGTTTATATCTGTCTCTGTATCATGTTGTTTATATCTGTCTCTGTATCATGTTGTTTATATCTATCTCTGTATCATGTTGTTTATATCTGTCTCTGTATCATGTTGTTTATATCTGTAAGACTGAATTGTGTTGATTATATCTATCTCTGTATCATGTTGTTTATATCTGTCTCTGTATCATGTTGTTTATATCTGTCTCTGTATCATGTTGTTTATATCTGTCTGTCTGAATCATGTTATTTATATCTGTCTCTGTATCATGTTGTTTATATCTGTCTGTCTGAATCATGTTATTTATATCTGTCTCTGAATCATGTTATTTATATCTGTCTCTGTATCATGTTATTTATATCTGTCTCTGAATCATGTTATTTATATCTGTCTCTGTATCATGTTGTTTATATCTGTAAGACTGAATCATGTTATTTATATCTGTCTCTGTATCATGTTATTTATATCTGTCTCTGTATCATGTTATTTATATCTGTCTCTGTATCATGTTGTTTATATCTGTAAGACTGAATTGTGTTGTTTATATCTGTAAGACTGAATCATGTTGTTTATATCTGTAAGACTGAATCGTGTTGTTTATATCTGTAAGACTGAATCATGTTGTTTATATCTGTAAGACTGAATCATGTTATTTATATCTGTCTCTGTATCATGTTATTTATATCTGTCTCTGTATCATGTTATTTATATCTGTCTCTGTATCATGTTGTTTATATCTGTAAGACTGAATTGTGTTGTTTATATCTGTAAGACTGAATTGTGTTGTTTATATCTGTAAGACTGAATCATGTTGTTTATATCTGTAAGACTGAATCGTGTTGTTTATATCTGTAAGACTGAATCATGTTGTTTATATCTGTAAGACTGAATCATGTTATTTATATCTGTAAGACTGAATCGTGTTGTTTATATCTGTAAGACTGAATCATGTTGTTTATATCTGTCTGTCTGAATCATGTTGTTTATATCTGTAAGACTGAATCGTGTTGTTTATATCTGTAAGACTGAATTGTGTTGTTTATATCTGTAAGACTGAATTGTGTTGTTTATATCTGTCTGTCTGAATCATGTTATTTATATCTGTCTCTGTATCATGTTGTTTATATCTGTAAGACTGAATCATGTTGTTTATATCTGTAAGACTGAATCGTGTTATTTATATCTGTAAGACTGAATTGTGTTGTTTATATCTGTAAGACTGAATCGTGTTATTTATAGCTGTCTGTCTGAATCATGTTATTTATATCTATCTCTGTATCATGTTGTTTATATCTATCTCTGTATCATGTTGTTTATATCTATCTCTGTATCATGTTGTTTATATCTGTCTCTGTATCATGTTGTTTATATCTGTCTCTGTATCATGTTGTTTATATCTGTCTCTGTATCATGTTGTTTATATCTGTCTCTGTATCATGTTGTTTATATCTGTCTCTGTATCATGTTGTTTATATCTGTCTCTGTATCATGTTGTTTATTTCTGTCTCTGTATCATGTTGTTTATATCTGTCTCTGTATCATGTTGTTTATATCTATCTCTGTATCATGTTGTTTATATCTGTCTCTGTATCATGTTGTTTATATCTGTCTCTGTATTATGTTGTTTATATCTGTCTCTGTATCATGTTGTTTATATCTATCTCTGTATCATGTTGTTTATATCTATCTCTGAATCATGTTATTTATATCTATCGTTCTAATTGGATTGTTTGCATATCTGTCTATTTGATTGAATCATCTTACTGGTATCTGTCTCTCTGAATGTCATTTATATCTGTGAGTTGATTTAATTGCATCTGTTATATCTGTGTGTCTGATTGAATTGTGTCTTTTATATATGTAGCTGTGAATCATGTCTTGTATCTGATTGTTTGTAGGGCGGCTGACATGTGGGGCCTTGGCTGCCTGATATGGGAAGTATTCAATGGGACACTACCCCGTACAGCATCACTAAAATCTCCAGGCAAGGTACGATGCCGCACAGTTTTGTTTATGATGCTAGCATGTATCATGTGATTCCTGTCTGTCCACCAGTGAAACACTGCATGGCTGACCATCTTCCACTTGCATTCTTCTGTGTTCTTTGCTATTTACCTTACCCCCCCCCCCCCCAAATGGAGTAAAGTACCTCAACCCACTCACTCCACTTCCACTTTCATTAGATGTAGTGGATGCTCTCTCTTGAGTCAAACGTGCAATCATTGATGCTTCTGTAAGATCTTTTCAACACCATTAATTCCTGTCTTCTTGCACTTCCCCTTTCTGTGAAGCCATTACAGTAGATGTTACATGATTGTGCAGTTGGTGGTTTTGGAGGCATTCTTGTCAGTTGGAAAATCTCCATTTTGTTCTATATGCCTTGTGTCCTTAGTGTCCTTCTTTGGTGCTGTTGTGTTCTAATATGCTGGTGATTGAAGGGCAGTGGGCGATGAAATGGTGATGATACTGGAGGTAGTAGTGATGTGGGTGTTTGAGAGACGGATGGCAGAGAGGAGTAGAGAGTGGTGGTTGCCAATGTGGGTGTTTGAGAGATGGATGGCAGAGAGGAGTGGAGAGTGGTGGTTGCCAATGTGGGTGTTTGAGAGATGGATGGCAGAGAGGAGTGGAGAGTGTTGGTTGCCAATGTGGGTGTTTGAGAGATGGATGGCAGAGAGGAGTGGAGAGTGGTGGTTGCCAATGTGGGTGTTTGAGAGATGGATGGCAGAGAGGAGTGGAGAGTGGTGGTTGCCAATGTGGGTGTTTGAGAGACGGATGGCAGAGAGGAGTGGAGAGTGGTGGTTGCCAATGTGGTGTTTGAGAGACGGATGGCAGAGAGGAGTGGAGAGTGGTGGGTGTTTGAGAGACGGATGGCAGAGAGGAGTGGAGAGTGGTGGTTGCCAATGTGGGTGTTTGAGAGATGGATGGCAGAGAGGAGTGGAGAGTGGTGGTTGCCAATGTGGGTGTTTGAGAGACGGATGGCAGAGAGGAGTGGAGAGTGGTGGTTGCCAATGTGGGTGTTTGAGAGATGGATGGCAGAGAGGAGTGGAGAGTGGTGGTTGCCAATGTGGGTGTTTGAGAGATGGATGGCAGAGAGGAGTGGAGAGTGGTGGTTGCCAATGTGGGTGTTTGAGAGACGGATGGCAGAGAGGAGTGGAGAGTGGTGGTTGCCAATGTGGGTGTTTGAGAGACGGATGGCAGAGAGGAGTGGAGAGTGGTGGTTGCCAATGTGGGTGTTTGAGAGATGGATGGCAGAGAGGAGTGGAGAGTGGTGGTTGCCAATGTGGGTGTTTGAGAGACGGATGGCAGAGAGGAGTGGAGAGTGGTGGTTGCCAATGTGGGTGTTTGAGAGATGGATGGCAGAGAGGAGTGGAGAGTGGTGGTTGCCAATGTGGGTGTTTGAGAGATGGATGGCAGAGAGGAGTGGAGAGTGGTTGTTGCCAATGTGGTGTTTGAGAGATGATGGTGGAGAGTGGTGGTTGCCAATGTGGGTGTTTGAGAGATGGATGGCAGAGAGGAGTGGAGAGTGGTGGTTGCCAATGTGGGTGTTTGAGAGATGGATGGCAGAGAGGAGTGGAGAGTGGTGGTTGCCAATGTGGGTGTTTGAGAGATGGATGGCAAGAGAGGAGTGGAGAGTGGTGGTTGCCAATGTGGGTGTTTGAGAGACGGATGGCAGAGAGGAGTGGAGAGTGGTGGTTGCCAATGTGGGTGTTTGAGAGATGGATGGCAGAGAGGCGTGGAGAGTGGTGGTTGCCAATGTGGGTGTTTGAGAGACGGATGGCAGAGAGGAGTGGAGAGTGGTGTTGCCAATGTGGGTGTTTGAGAGATGGATGGCAGAGAGGAGTGGAGAGTGGTGGTTGCCAATGTGGGTGTTTGAGAGACGGATGGCAGAGAGGAGTGGAGAGTGGTGGTTGCCAATGTGGGTGTTTGAGAGATGGATGGCAGAGAGGAGTGGAGAGTGGTGGTTGCCAATGTCTGCTCCAGGCCTGACACCTGCAGCAGCAGGCACAAACACAAGTGGTGACATATTTGTTTCAACAAACTGTGACAAACAGCTGCAGCAGCAGGCACAAACACAAGTGGTGACATATTTGTTTCAACAAACTGTGACAAACAGCTGCAGCAGCAGGCAGAAAACACAAGTGGTGACATATTTGTTTCAACAAAACTGTGACAAACAGCTGCAGCAGCAGGCAGAAACACAAGTGGTGACATATTTGTTTCAACAAACTGTGACAAACAGCTGCAGCAGCAGGCAGAAACACAAGTGGTGACATATTTGTTTCAACAAACTGTGACAAACACCTGCAGCAGCAGGCAGAAACACAAGTGGTGACATATTTGTTTCAACAAACTGTGACAAACACCTGCAGCAGCAGGCAGAAACACAAGTGGTCTCATATTTGTTTCAACAAACTGTGACAAACAGCTGCAGCAGCAGGCACAAACACAAGTGGTGACATATTTGTTTCAACAAACTGTGACAAACAGCTGCAGCAGCACGCACAAACACAAGTGGTGACAATATTTGTTTCAACAAACTGTGACAAACAGCTGCAGCAGCAGGCACAAACACAAGGGTGACATTTGTTTCAACAAACTGTGACAAACAGCTGCAGCAGCAGGCACAAACACAAGTGGTGACTATTTGTTTCAACAACTGTGACAAACAGCTGCAGCAGCAGGCAGAAACACAGTGGTGACATATTTGTTTCAACAAACTGTGGACAAACACCTGCAGCAGCAGGCACAAACACAAGTGGTGACATATTTGTTTCAACAACCTGTGACAAAACAGCTGCAGCAGCAGGCACAAACACAAGTGGTGACATATTTGTTTCAACAAACTGTGACAAACAGCTGCAGCAACAGGCACAAACACAAGTGGTGACATATTTGTTTCAACAAACTGTGACAAACCAGCTGCAGCAGCAGGCACAACACAAGTGGTGACATATTTGTTTCAACAAACTGTGACAACAGCTGCAGCAGCAGGCACAAACACAAGTGGTGACATATTTGTTTCAACAAACTGTGACAAACAGCTGCAGCAGCAGGCAGAAACACAAGTGGTGACATATTTGTTTTCAACAAAACTGTGACAAAACAGCTGCAGCTTCAGGCACAAACACAAGTGGTGACATATTTGTTTCAACAAACTGTGACAAACAGCTGGAGCAGCAGGCACAAACACAAGTGGTGACATATTTGTTTCAACAAACTGTGACAAACAGCTGCAGCAGCAGGCAGAAACACAAGTGGTGACATATTTGTTTCAACAAACTGTGACAAACAGCTGCAGCAGCAGGCAGAAACACAAGTGGTGACATATTTGTTTCAACAAACTGTGACAAACAGCTGCAGCTGCTGGCAGAAACACAAGTGGTGACATATTTGTTTCAACAAACTGTGACAAACAGCTGCAGCAGCAGGCAGAAACACAAGTGGTGACATATTTGTTTCAACAAACTGTGACAAACACCTGCAACAGCAGGCAGAAACACAAGTGGTGACATATTTGTTTCAACAAACTGTGACAAACAGCTGCAGCAGCAGGCACAAACACAAGTGGTGACATATTTGTTTCAACAAACTGTGACAAACAGCTGCAGCAGCAGGCACAACACAAGTGGTGACATATTTATTTCAACAAACTGTGACAAACAGCTGCAGCAGCAGGCACAAAACACAAGTGGTGACATATTTGTTTTCAACAAACTGTGACAAACAGCTGCAGCAGCAAGCACAAACACAAGTGGTGACATATTTGTTTCAACAAACTGTGACAAACAGCTGCAGCAGCAGGCACAAACACAAGTGGTGACATATTTGTTTCAACAAACTGTGACAAACACCTGCAGCAGCAGGCACAACACAAGAGGTGACATATTTGTTTCAACAAACTGTGACAAACACCTGCAGCAGCAGGCACAAACACAAGTAGTGACATATTTGTTTCAACAAACTGTGACAAACAGCTGCAGCAGCAGGCACAAACACAAGTGGTGACATATTTGTTTCAACAAACAGCTGCAGCAGCAGGCACAAACACAAGTGGTGACATATTTGTTTCAACAAACTGTGACAAACAGCTGCAGCAGCAGGCACAAACACAAGTGGTGACATATTTGTTTCAACAAACTGTGACAAACAGGCTGCAGCAGCAGGCACAAACACAAGTGGTTGACATATTGTTTCAACAATCTGTGACAAACACCTGCAGCAGCAGGCACAAACACAAGTGGTGACATATTTGTTTCAACAAACTGTGACAAACAGCTGCAGCAGCAGGCAGAAACACAAGTGGTGACATATTTGTTTCAACAAACTGTGACAAACAGCTGCAGCAGCAGGCACAAACACAAGTGGTGACATATTTGTTTCAACAAACTGTGACAAACAGCTGCAGCAGCAGGCACAAACACAAGTGGTGACATATTTGTTTCAACAAACAGCTGCAGCAGCAGGCACAAACACAAGTGGTGACATATTTGTTTCAACAAACTGTGACAAATAGCTGCAGCAGCAGGCACAAACACAAGTGGTGACATATTTGTTTCAACAAACTGTGACAAAACAGCTGCAGCAGCAGGCACAAACACAAGTGGTGACATATTTGTTTTCAACAAACTGTGACAAACAGCTGCAGCAGCAGGCACAAACACAAGTGGTGACATATTTGTTTCAACAAACTGTGACAAACAGCTGCAGCAGCAGGCAGAAACACAAGTGGTGACATATTTGTTTCAACAAACTGTGACAAACAGCTGCAGCAGCAGGCAGAAACACAAGTGGTGACATATTTGTTTCAACAAACTGTGACAAACAGCTGCAGCAGCAGGCAGAAACACAAGTGGTGACATATTTGTTTCAACAAACTGTGACAAAACACCTGCAGCAGCAGGCAGAAACACAAGTGGTGACATATTTGTTTCAACAAACTGTGACAAACACCTGCAGCAGCAGGCAGAACACAAGTGGTCTCATATTTGTTTCAACAAACTGTGACAACAGCTGCAGCAGCAGGCACAAACACAAGTGGTGACATATTTGTTTCAACAAACTGTGACAAACAGCTGCAGCAGCACGCACAAACACAAGTGGTGACATATTTGTTTCAACAAACTGTGACAAACAGCTGCAGCAGCAGGCAGAAACACAAGTGGTGACATATTTGTTTCAACAAACTGTGACAAACAGCTGCAGCAGCAGGCAGAAACACAAGTGGTGACATATTTGTTTCAACAAACTGTGACAAACAGCTGCAGCAGCAGGCAGAAACACAAGTGGTGACATATTTGTTTCAACAAACTGTGACAAACACCTGCAGCAGCAGGCAGAAACACAAGTGGTGACATATTTGTTTCAACAAACTGTGACAAACACCTGCAGCAGCAGGCAGAAACACAAGTGGTCTCATATTTGTTTCAACAAACTGTGACAAACAGCTGCAGCAGCAGGCACAAACACAAGTGGTGACATATTTGTTTCAACAAACTGTGACAAACAGCTGCAGCAGCACGCACAAACACAAGTGGTGACATATTTGTTTCAACAAACTGTGACAAACAGCTGCAGCAGCAGGCACAAACACAAGTGGTGACATATTTGTTTCAACAAACTGTGACAAACAGCTGCAGCAGCAGGCACAAACACAAGTGGTGACTATTTGTTTCAACAAACTGTGACAAACAGCTGCAGCAGCAGGCAGAAACACAAGTGGTGACATATTTGTTTCAACAAACTGTGACAAACACCTGCAGCAGCAGGCACAAACACAAGTGGTGACATATTTGTTTCAACAAACTGTGACAAACAGCTGCAGCAGCAGGCACAAACACAAGTGGTGACATATTTGTTTCAACAAACTGTGACAAACAGCTGCAGCAACAGGCACAAACACAAGTGGTGACATATTTGTTTCAACAAACTGTGACAAACAGCTGCAGCAGCAGGCACAAACACAAGTGGTGACATATTTGTTTCAACAAACTGTGACAAACAGCTGCAGCAGCAGGCACAAAACACAAGTGGTGACATATTTGTTTCAACAAACTGTGACAATCACCTGCAGCAGCAGGCACAAACACAAGTGGTGACATATTTGTTTCAACAAACTGTGACAAACAGCTGCAGCAGCAGGCACAAACACAAGTGGTGACATATTTGTTTCAACAAACTGTGACAAACAGCTGGAGCAGCAGGCACAAACACAAGTGGTGACATATTTGTTTCAACAAACTGTGACAAACAGCTGCAGCAGCAGGCAGAAACACAAGTGGTGACATATTTGTTTCAACAAACTGTGACAAACAGCTGCAGCAGCAGGCAGAAACACAAGTGGTGACATATTTGTTTCAACAAACTGTGACAAACAGCTGCAGCTGCTGGCAGAAACACAAGTGGTGACATATTTGTTTCAACAAACTGTGACAAACAGCTGCAGCAGCAGGCAGAAACACAAGTGGTGACATATTTGTTTCAACAAACTGTGACAAACAGCTGCAGCAGCAGGCACAAACACAAGTGGTGACATATTTGTTTCAACAAACTGTGACAAAACAGCTGCAGCAGCAGGCACAAACACAAGTGGTGACATATTTATTTCAACAAACTGTGACAAACAGCTGCAGCAGCAGGCACAAACACAAGTGGTGACATATTTGTTTCAACAAACTGTGACAAACAGCTGCAGCAGCAGGCACAAACACAAGTGGTGACATATTTGTTTCAACAAACTGTGACAAACAGCTGCAGCAGCAGGCACAAACACAAGTGGTGACATATTTGTTTCAACAAACTGTGACAAACACCTGCAGCAGCAGGCACAAACACAAGAGGTGACATATTTGTTTCAACAAACTGTGACAAACACCTGCAGCAGCAGGCACAAACACAAGTAGTGACATATTTGTTTCAACAAACTGTGACAAACAGCTGCAGCAGCAGGCACAAACACAAGTGGTGACATATTTGTTTCAACAAACAGCTGCAGCAGCAGGCACAAACACAAGTGGTGACATATTTGTTTCAACAAACTGTGACAAACAGGCTTGCAGCAGCAGGGCACAAACACAAGTGGTGACATATTTGTTTCAACAAACTGTGACAAAACAGCTGCAGCAGCAGGCACAAACACAAGTGGTGAACATATTTGGTTTCAACAATCTGTGACAAACACCTGCAGCAGCAGGCACAAACACAAGTGGTGACATATTTGTTTCAACAAACTGTGACAAACCGCTGCGCAGCAGGCAGAAACACAAGTGGTGACATATTTGTTTCAACAAACTGTGACAAACAGCTGCAGCAGCAGGCACAAACACAAGTGGTGACATATTTGTTTCAACAAACTGTGACAAACAGCTGCAGCAGCAGGCAGAAACACAAGTGGTGACATATTTGTTTCAACAAACAGCTGCAGCAGCAGGCACAAACACAAGTGGTGACATATTTGTTTCAACAAACTGTGACAAATAGCTGCAGCAGCAGGCACAAACACAAGTGGTGACATATTTGTTTCAACAAACTGTGACAAACAGCTGCAGCAGCAGGCACAAACACAAGTGGTGACATATTTGTTTCAACAAACTGTGACAAACAGCTGCAGCAGCAGGCACAAACACAAGTGGTGACATATTTGTTTCAACAAACTGTGACAAACAGCTGCAGCAGCAGGCAGAAACACAAGTGGTGACATATTTGTTTCAACAAACTGTGACAAACACCTGCAGCAGCAGGCACAAACACAAGTGGTGACATATTTGTTTCAACAAACTGTGACAAACAGCTGCAGCAGCAGGCAACAAACACAAGTGGTGACATATTTGTTTCAACAAACTGTGACAAACAGCTGCAGCAGCAGGCACAACACAAGTGTGACATATTTGTTTTCACAAACAGCTGCAGTCAGCAGGCACAAACACAAGTGGTGACATATTTGTTTCAACAACTGTGACAAACAGCCTGCAGCAGCAGGCACAAACACAAGTGGTGACATATTTGTTTCAACAAAACTGTGACAAACAGCTGTCAGCAGCAGGCACAAACACAAGTGGTGACATATTTGTTTCAACAAACTGTGACAAACACCTGCAGCAGCAGGCAGAAAACACAAGTGGTGACATATTTGTTTCAACAAACTGTGACAAACACCTGCAGCAGCAGGCACAAACACAAGTAGTGACATATTTGTTTCAACAAACTGTGACAAACAGCTGCAGCAGCAGGCACAAACACAAGTGGTGACATATTTGTTTCAACAACTGTGACAATAAGCTGCAGCAGCAGGCACAAACACAAGTGGTGACATATTTGTTCAACAAACTGTGACAAACAGCTGCAGCAGCAGGCACCAACACAAGTGGTGACATATTTGTTTCAACAAACTGTGACAAAACAGCTGCAGCAGCAGGCACAAACACAAGTGGTGACATATTTGTTTCAACAAACTGTGACAAACACCTGCAGCAGCAGGCACAAACACAAGTGGTGACATATTTGTTTCAACAAACTGTGACAAACAGCTGCAGCAGCAGGCAGAAACACAAGTGGTGACATATTTGTTTCAACAAACTGTGACAAACAGCTGCAGCAGCAGGCACAAACACAAGTGGTGACATATTTGTTTCAACAAACTGTGACAAACAGCTGCAGCAGCAGGCACAAACACAAGTGGTGACATATTGTTTCAACAAACTGTGACAACAGCTGCAGCAGCAGGCACAAACACAAGTGGTGACATATTTGTTTCAACAAACTGTGACAAATAGCTGCAGCAGCAGGCACAAACACAAGTGGTGACATATTTGTTTCAACAAACTGTGACAAACAGCTGCAGCAGCAGGCACAAACACAAGTGGTGACATATTTGTTTCAACAAACTGTGACAAACAGCTGCAGCAGCAGGCACAAACACAAGTGGTGACATATTTGTTTCAACAAACTGTGACAAACAGCTGCAGCAGCAGGCACAAACACAAGTGGTGACATATTTGTTTCAACAAACTGTGACAAACAGCTGCAGCAGCAGGCACAAAACACAAGTGGTGACATATTTGTTTCAACAAACGGTGACAAACAGCTGCAGCAGCAGGCAGAAAACACAAGTGGTGACATATTTGTTTCAACAACTGTGACAAACAGCTGCAGCAGCAGGCACAAACACAAGTGGTGACATATTTGTTTCAACAACTGTGACAAACAGCTGCAGCAGCAGGCACAAACACAAGTGGTGACATATTTGTTTCAACAAACTGTGACAAACAGCTGCAGCAGCAGGCACAAAACACAAGTGGTGACATATTTGTTTCAACAAACTGTGACAAACAGCTGCAGCAGCAGGCAGAAACACAAGTGGTGACATATTTGTTTCAACAAACTGTGACAAACAGCTGCAGCAGCAGGCACAACACAAGTGGTGACATATTTGTTTCAACAAACTGTGACAAACAGCTGCAGCAGCAGGCACAAACACAAGTGGTGACATATTTGTTTCACAAACTGTGACAAACAGCTGCAGCAGCAGGCACAAACACAAGTGGTGACATATTTGTTTCAACAAACTGTGACAAACAGCTGCAGCAGCAGGCACAAACACAAGTGGTGACATATTTGTTTCAACAAACTGTGACAAACAGCTGCAGCAGCAGGCAGAAACACAAGTGGTGACATATTTGTTTCAACAAACTGTGACAAACAGCTGCAGCAGCAGGCAGAAACACAAGTGGTGACATATTTGTTTCAACAAACTGTGACAAACAGCCTGCAGCAGCAGGCAGTAAACACAAGTGGTGACATATTTGTTTCAACAAACTGTGACAAACAGCTGCAGCAGCAGGCAGAAACACAAGTGGTGACATATTTGTTTCACAAACTTGACAAACAGCTGCAGCAGCAGGCACAAACACAAGAGGTGACATATTTGTTTCAACAAACTGTGACAAACAGCCTGCAGCAGCAGGCACAAACACAAGTGGTGACATATTTGTTTCAACAAAACTGTGACAAACAGCTGCAGCAGCAGGCAGAAACACAAGTGGTGACATATTTGTTTCAACAAACTGTGACAAACAGCTGCAGCAGCAGGCAGAAACACAAGTGGTGACATATTTGTTTCAACAAACTGTGACAAACAGCTGCAGCAGCAGGCACAAATACAAGTGGTGACATATTTGTTTCAACAAACTGTGACAAACAGCATGGTTGCTAGAACACTTCTAACTGTTTATTCTACCTCTGTGACTGTTACATTTATATTTATTTATATATCCAGATATCTGACATAGGTAGTGACCACCATTTTGAAAACATAATAATAAATGTGATATTTCCATGAAGTTCCTATCATTGTTGACATGTAATGAACATGCTTCACTGCGTCCAGTCAAAACATTTTCATATATTTGTTTCAGTTTTATTCTAATTCATGAGGCCGATTGTCCCACTATGTAAGGACATGTATGGTACTTGGGTTTTTTGTCACGAATCTGCTGCATGATTGGTTCCCATATGCATCCAAAGATGATAGAATGTTGAATTAGAACAACATTTATTTTGTATGAAGCAACACTGATGCTTGATTTTTTTTGACAAAGTTGACTTGATTTTGCAGATTCCCCAGAATCTTATATCCAATTACTGTGAGTTGGTCAGTGCTAATCCACGCTCTCGCCCAAACCCAGCCAGGTTTATTGAAAACTGTCGTCAGAAGGGAGGTTTCATGAAGAACACGTTTGTTGATTCCATGATGTTTCTGGAGGAAATTCAGGTTTGTTTCTCGTTATGTATTTCATGCTTACACTGAAATCTGTTCACAAGATTCAGTATTCTGATCCTCAACATTCAGAGTCCTGATGGAATGCTGGATCTTGTTAATGATTCTGAATAATCTACAAATACTTAACTTCTTTTGTTGTTTAACCCTTTACAAGGCATAGCGTCCAGTTACCGGCCGATCTCTAAATACGAGCGGTAGCGTCCGATTCCGGCCGATACTATTATGCATTGTAAAAACGCGATCTCTCGGCTTTCCGACACTTCCGACGGCTACTTTCACTTTTGCCGATAGCTTGACAACGTGGCCGCCATTTGTAAACGCGCTACAATGACTTTGAACAGACTTTTACGGACTTGTTTTGATAGTTTTCGGGAGTTTTATGCTGTTTTTCAAAATGGATTTCGGCGATTCTTCAAGTGATAGCCGAGATTTCGCTCTGTTCAATTTAAATGACATTAAAGGGCACCAAGTTGATTATTAATCGGAGCTAGATATCAGTGCAAAGCGTTACTTTGCATTAGCAGTCGTGAGTCGGACTTTAAAGAAAGTGATTATGATTCTGAAAATGTGTTTGTAAATTGCCGTATAGATGACGGAAAATCACAAACAACATGCCATATTTCGTAAATATTTGTGTTCATATATGGATTACCGGCAACAGTCACGTGAGTAACATATTCTGCATGCTTTTCCCTTCATTGTGTTGTTTATTTAACTAAAATCGGTTGACTAACACCGTATTTGTGATGTTTTTACTAACACGACCCGAAATTTTTACAGAACCTGAAAAAATCTTGCCCGTTCAGGGCTACAAAACGGACAAGCGTCTGCCCTGTAAAGGGATTAACTGTATTTTAGAATATTTTTTTCCAGACTTTAAATGTTCAAAACCCGGGAAGGTTGAAAATAACTGACACAAATTGCATTATTGTCGGAGACTTTAATAGCCGTTCAGAAAGATGGGGATACCCAGATACTGACAAAAGAGGAGATGAAGTGGAGGACTGGGAAATAGACTCAAATCTCCATCTACTCAACAAAGCGGATGACACACCGAGCTTCTACTCCAGAAGATGGATTACCACTTCTACTCCAGACTTAGCTTTCTGCACAGGAGACATCCTCCACAAAATCGACCGCCATGTGCTGGACCAATTAGCAGGTAGTGACCACAGACCAATCAAGCTTGTAATGAATATGGAGTATGTTCCACAGGAGCAAAAGCCCTTGCCCCGCTGGAATTACAAACGAGCAGATTGGGACAGATTTGCCACACTAACAGACAAATATTGTGAAAACATAAATACACGATATGGCAACATGAAGCAAATGGTGGAAAGTCTAAACAGAGCAATAATACAGGCAGCCACTGAGTCCATTCCAAGAGGAGCGAGGAAAAATTACAAACCATACTGGACTGAAGAACTACAAAGTTATGAGGACAAAGTTGAAGATGCCAGGAAGACAGCAGAGAGAGAACAAACAATTGAAGCGAACATCTCTCTCAAAGCCATCTCAGCAAAATATAAAAGAACAGTAAATCAAACAACAAGAGATTGTTGGAGGGAAAAAACAGAAAACCTGAATTTTGACAGGGATGGAAACAAACTATGGAAACTAGTGAAAGCCATGAACAATGAAGGACCTAGAAACAAACAAATAACAATTAAACAAGGAAATGCCTTGCTTACCGGAAAAAAGGCTGCAAATGCACTAATGGAACACTATGCCAGTGCAAACCACATTGATATTACAACCGAACAGAAGAAAGCAATCAAAGATAAACAGATACATCATAGTAATACAGAGACAGCAGCAGAATATATGATGGCAAATCTAACAATGGAAGAAATCACCAGGAAAGGATGGAATCACAAATGAAATGCTAATAGGACTAGGGACAAAGGCAAAAAAGAAACTACTAGCAGTCCTAAATTACAGCTGGAAGAGGGGAATAGTCCCACAGGCATGGAAGGAAGCTATACTAATACCAGTCCCAAAGAAAGGAAAAGACCTGGAAGAACCAAATGGCTATCGACCTATCAGTCTACTTAGCTGTGTAGGAAAATTAATGGAACGCATTATCAATGGCAGGCTAACATGGCATCTGGAAGAAAACAAACTCTTAACACCACACCAAGCAGGATTCAGAAAGTACAGATCCACTGAAGATCAAATAACCTATATAGCTCAGGAAATAGAGGATGCCTTCCAAGAGAAAACGCACACACTAGCGGTCTGGATAGATTTAGAAAAAGCATTTGATAAAGTATGGAAGGAAGGACTGAAAGTAAAACTGCAAAAAATGCATGTTTGTGGGAAAATGTACAAATGGATCAGCCACTACCTTGAGAACAGAACTGCCAGGACAAAAGTACAAGGACAAACCAGCAAAATGATGCTGTTGGAGCAAGGTGTCCCCCAAGGAGGAGTTCTTTCACCAACATTATTCCTAGCATATATAAATGACATCACGGAAAATTTTCCAGCCAGAGTACACACATCATCCTTTGCAGATGACCTAGCCATATGGACATCTGAAGAATATATTAGTACAGCTAACAGCAGAATACAGCAAGCCCTATTAGCACTAGAGGACTGGTCAAAATCATGGCTAGTGAAGATAAGTGAGGAGAAAACAACATGCACAGTGTTCTCCCTCTCAAATAAAACTCAGCAACCTAAGCTGGTATTGAATGGAAAAATATTGCGCCATGAAGAAAATCCAAACTATCTCGGAGTCACCTTTGATCGTCGCCTGACATGGAAAACACAGGTTGAGAAAAATCGAACAAGAGCAAGGCAAAGAATGGCAATCATGAAAAAGCTTGCTGGTACAACGTGGGGAGCAGATGAGAAAGTTCTCAAGAAGCTATATACTGGACGGGTGAGGCCAGTACTGGAATATGGCATTGCAGCTTGGGCAACAGCAGCTAAGTCAAACTTTAACAAAATAAGTAGAGTCCAAAACCAAGGAATGCGAATCATAACTGGAAGCCTGAAGACAACGCCTATTAATGAACTAGAAAAGATCACTTGTTTACAACCAATGCAGGACAGAAGAGATAGCAGAGCCCAGCAACAAGCAGAAAAATTTAGAAGATTGACAGACCACCCTATGTATAACAGGTTTAATGGTTTTGGAAAGGAAGACTGAAGCGTAGCAACTTTGTAGAAACTGCAAAACGAAAGATTAGGGCAGATCCCATACTTAACATATCAACAGTCAAGCCCATTTACTATGCACACAACTTCCCAGCTTGGAGACAGCAGCAACTGCCTGAGATGATAGAAAACATTCCTGGTATTGAGAAAAAGAACACTCAGCATGAAACCGAAAGAAGAGAAATAACCCTAAACTACATAAAAGAACATTACCCAAGCAGCAATTGGACCCATGCATATACAGATGGATCAGCCAAAAATTCAATAGAGAATGGAGGAGGAGGAATTCTCCTAAATTTAAAAAATGGAGTGAAAAAAACACATTCAGTGGCAACTGGAAAGTTTTCAAGTAACTTCAAAGCAGAGGTAGAGGCTCTGAAAACTGCAGCAGAAATGCTCTTGATGGAGGAAAATAAAGAGAAGCAAATAGCTATCTTCACAGATGCAAAGTCAGCTGTCTCAATACTGAAGAGCAATAACAGCACAGAAATAGCTGACCTAAGAGCAGCACTCCATGGTCTAAGCCAGAAATCCAAAAAAGTTGTAATACAGTGGATCCCATCACATTGCAGTATACCTGGAAATGAAGAGGCTGACAGACTGGCAAAAGAGGGCGGACGACTACCACAGCCTGACATAGACATAACTTACAATGAGGCAAAGAGGTTGATAAAAAGCACCTATAAAACCAAATGGGAATCAGAGCATCCAGGCCACCAGAAGGATGATGCATATTACAAACTCGACCGAAGAGAACAAGTAGCAATCTTCAGACTCCGCACAGGACATAACAGGCTGAAATACCACTTGTTCAATAAACTAAAAATAGGAGATACCGATGAATGTAATTGTCGAACTGGAAAAATGACAGAAAAACATTTGCTGCAGGATTGCCCAATATATGCAGAACAGAGAAAGATATTTTGGCCCACACCTGCTTCATTTGAGGACAAGCTCTATGGAGATATCAACAAGCTCAAGTTGACCGCAGCTTACTTTAACTACATACAGGTTGACATTTAAAGGTGTATGAAGAAGTATTCAGACTGCCACACTTCATACCACAGGTATGTCGGTTACAAAAGCCTCCCAGAGGCATGAAATGGAATATTGCTCGGATAGCAAATCCATTACGTGGAAAGTCCGAATCAAAAGCTCACTGTGTGAGCTTCATAAAAGGTGGAAAAAGTGTCCTAGTGGCACGAAATGGAATATTGCTTGGATAGCAAATCCATTACGTGGAAAGTCCGAATCAAAAGCTCACTGTGTGGGCTTCAAATAAGGTGGAAAAAGTGTCCTAGTGGCACGAAATGGAATATTGCTCGGATAGCAAATCCATTGCGCGGAAAGTCCGAGTCGAAAGCTCACTGTGTGGATGTCATCTGCACACTGCATTCTTCTGGTTTCCGGCAGAACAGCCTATGGTGAACGGAAGGCCCAATATACGGAAGTGAGGCTAAGCAGCCATGTGCAGGACGTGACGATTCCTTGGGTGAGCCCAGTACCAGAGCGCTGTGTGTTGGCTCTGCAATTATGGAAGCCTCCTTGGATGGCGGGGAATGCCCATGGTCTGCCCCTGCCTTCCCTTGAGGGCAGACCAGGATGTCTTTGGCTGTTCTATATGGGCCAGCTAGGATGGGAGATAACACCACACCAGTGAGAGTCAAACGTCCTAAGAAACCCCCGGGAAGGTTAACCCGGTCAACAAATGCCTGCAGAAGTCGGATGTGTCGGCCTAACGGCGCAAGAACGCAGCTCTGCTGTAAACAGGCACAACGCAATCACATCCAGACAAAAAAAAACTCAGGATGAACGAAGAAGAAGAAGAAGAAATTCTGATTCCATAGTTGATTTTGTTTTCCATTTTTAAAACAGCTAAACATGGAATATTTGCTGAAGGTGCTCTTGTGTCCACAGTATGAGTGTTGAAAGAAACTGAGGTCACATCACAGTGTGTGGAGCTCCAGAGATGGGTGGTGACCTAGTTTGAAGCCACTTATCTGAATGTGTGGAGCTCCAGATATGGGTGGTGAACTAGTCTGAAGCCACTTATCTGAATGTGTGGAGCTCCAGATATGGGTGGTGAACCAGTCTGAAAGCCACTTATCTGAATGTGTGGAGCTCCAGATATGAGTGGTGAACCAGTCTGAAGCCACTTATCTGAGTGTGTGGAGCTCCAGAGATGGGTGGTGAACCAAACTGAAGCCACATATCTGAGTGTGTGGAGCTCCAGAGATGGGTGGTCAACCAAACTTGAAGCCACATATCTGAGTGTGTGGAGCTCCAGAGATGGGTGGTGAACCAAACTGAAGCCACATATCTGAGTGTGTGGAGCTCCAGAGATGGGTGGTGAACCAGTCTGAAGCCACATATCTGAGTGTGTGGAGCTCCAAAGATGGGTGGTGAACCAAACTGAAGCCACATATCTGAGTGTGTGGAGCTCCAAAGATGGGTGGTGAACCAAACTGAAGCCACATATCTGAGTGTGTGGAGCTCCAGAGATAGGTGGTGAACCAAACTGAGGCAGACAATTCCATCCGGGGCTGCACACTCTGTTACAACACTCTAAACCTCACAATTAAACTGGTCTTGTCTGCTGTCTTCATCACCAAACTCTGAAGTTTACCTTCTTGTCCGCTTATTTTACCGCTAAGCTCCGAAGTTTACATTAATGTCTGCCGACTTCATCACCAAACTGAAGTTTCCCCTATTATCTGCAGTGTTGCCATCTCCTTTTGATGAAAAAGCACCAAAATCGACCCCCAAAAGCACCAAAATTTTTTGGAAAGCGCCAATCAAAATAAAAGCACCAACCGTTTTTATTACAAATGTAACAAGGTAGCACATTATAATTTATTATTATCACTTCATATTACAATGAAGTTTATTCCAGATCCGCCAAATCCCAATCAGAACTACTCTTGAGCCAAAAAAGCACTAAATTGCAATAATATTTTTTGGGAAAGCACTAAAACAAGCACTGGCGGTATTCATTAAAAATGTTATAAAGTAGCACATTATAATTTATTATTATCACTGAATATTAGAATGAAGTTTATTCCAGATCTGCTAAATCCCAGTCAGACAACTCCTCTTTAGTTTCTGTAGCTATTTCCTGTTGTGTTTGCTCCTGTGATGATGATGATGATTATGATGATGATTGAAAGAAGCGTGTACATACCTCCTGTGATCAAATTTTTTGTAGAATATCCTTCAATCAATCAGTCATGTGCCATGCTGGAAAGCGTGACTCGCCATTTCACTCGATCACCAGAGTCGTGGATCAGCTCAGTGTTCCTGCCTCTACCATGCCATGTGGCCAAACCATCCACGTATTTACTTCTTGGTCTTCCCCTTGGTCTGTTCCCTTCGATCTCGCCAGTTGTCACTAAGTTCTCCAATCCATTTCTTCTCATAACATGTCCAAAAAATTTTGACTGTCTATGTATAATTTCTCTAATCAGTTTACAATTTTCATTTGTCTCTTGTAGTACTTGGTCATTGGTTTTTCTGTCTGTCTATGATACTCTTTGCATTTTCCTCAGAAACCACATTTCTGCAGCCATCAGATGTTTTTCAGCTTGACTACTCATTGTCCAAGTTTCACATCCATACAAAAGAACAGGCTCTATGTATCCCCTCAACACTCTTTTTCCTCGTTTCTTAGGTAGTTTATAATCATGACAGCATTTGCTATATCTTTTCATTCCATATCCAATAGTCAAAACAGCTGTCAAACTCTTGATGCTCAGTCTGTTCCGCAATTTTGATTTTATAACTCCCATCTGACTGAAAATACGCTCCACGTCCGCATTAGAATGAGGTAAAATGAGCAGAGTTAAAGCTAAATCTGTAAGATCTTGGAAAGGATTTTCACCGGTGGCATCCCTGTATGAGGCTATTTCTGCCCACAGTCCAAGTGTGTCAGAGGTCTGTGTCCACTGCATATGATGAAGTTTTCTCCACTGGAAATCGATGCGGGTGAGAGTAGCTGCATCTTCTACAAACATTTTAGCAAGATCCAATATACAGGGCTTCATTGGCTGTAGACATTCACTTCCACTAAGACATGACATGGACTGCAACACTCGAACGTTATCGGGCAAACGTAAACGCAGCTGTGTCAACAGCTCTATTAAAAACTGGATGCACCTTCCACGAATTTCTTTCTCATCAGGAAACTGGTAGCCTGCTATTTCTTTCTCAAACTCATAACCTAGATTGGGATTAGGATCTAAATAATCTTGAATAGCATCACTTTCTGTTATTTTTTCCCAGGAATAGCAATCTTTGAACTGATAGAATCAGTGAGTTGGACAAGATCGCTGAGTAGTTTTGTTGGATCCTGTATATCTGCTTCGAATTTCTTATTCACACTTTGAACTTCTCCGAGAATATGCTTGAGAAATATGAGATACACATAGTTTTTCATGTCGCTAAACATAGAATGTAGAAGTTCTGCTGTATAACAGCGCTCGTTGAGTCTTGCTATATCAAAATGAGTTCTGAGCTCGACCCACTGCTGCAATATTCTGACAATGGCAGATTGAATGGACATCCATCGTGTCTGGCTTATTGAACAACCTTCAGCGGATGTTGTCCATCATTTATTGAAGCAAAAAGCTCCCTGTACTTTGCTTGACGAAGACTTGAGTGAGAAAACCAGTTATATGTTTCTCTAATCATGAACTCTATGTTCCTGGGCAGACAAGCAGCTGCAGCCTGTGACACTGCCAGCTGAAGGGAATGACATACACACCTAACTAGTACCAGATGAGGAACTTCGGATTTTAATTTTGTATATACTCCATTGTTTACACCTGTCATGACAGATGCATTGTCAGTGCCGAGTGCAACTAGTCTTTGCAACTCAAGTCCATTCTTGTTTAAACAATCTTTTAACGCATTGCATATTGCCTGCGCGTTGCAGTCACTCACTTCAACTAAATCGTATTAAAGGGAGTTAAATTACTTGAATATTGCGCGGTAATGTACTAAGACTGTTTTACTCCCTCGCTTCAGTTCAAATTCGGCTTTTTAGTGTTCCCAAAATGATTTTTAAAGTAATTTTTACCCACCCAAAAAAGCACCAAAAAGCACCCAAAAAATTGTGAAGCACCAAATTCGCGCGGCCGCGCTAAATGCAACATTTTGGCACTAAATGACTTGAAAAAGCACTAAATTTGGTGCGAAAAGCGTCAAAATGGCAACACTGATTATCTGCTGACTTCACCACCAAACTCAGAAGTTTACCGTCATGTCGGCTGACTTCACCACCAACCTCTGAAGTTTACCAGCTCAAAAGTTTATATAAACACAAGACATAAGACTGTACGGTTTGACATAAGCTACAAGTTACAGACCACGTGTCTATTACATGACATATTGGGTATATGATGGTAAACCTATATGTTTAGACCAACTAGCATATAACGGCCTGTGGCGGTCTGTACCAGTTCATCCATCTGTAATTACCCAGAACATTGTTTATATGACCAGATCAGCCCAGAATCCATGTGGTCTGTAAATAGATTCCATGTCTCGGGTGGGTGTTCAACCCTGGACCACTGGGCTAGCGGGCCAGTAGTTGGTATTAAAACACATTTTTCATGCCAGAGTGTCTTTGTCATTCTTCTTCTACACTAGAATGTAGAGGACAACATGGTCTTGAGTCTGGGGTATTTATTCTCAGTAATGATGAAAGTAACATGTTGTCTTGAATATTTTCACACATTTAGATCAAAGACCAGGCTGAGAAGAACAAATTTTTTGCCAGCCTGACTCCATCGCTGGACACATTCCCGTCGCAGTTCTGCCGCAACAAAATTCTGCCCCAATTACTCAATGCGTTTGAGTATGGCAATGCTGGCTCTTCAATTTTAGCTCCAATGTTTAAAGTAAGTATTTCTCTCTCTCTCTCTCTCTCTCTCTCTCTCTCTCTCTCTCTCTCTCTCTCTCTCTCTCTCTCTCTCTCTCTCTCTCTCTCTCTCTCTCTCTTCCCTCCCTTTTCTCTCTGCCCTCCCCCTCCTCTCTCTCTCTCTCCTACCCCCTTCCTCATCTCTCCCCCTTCTCTCTGTTTCGTGAAAAGTGTGTAAGTGCCGATTATGTGTGTATGGGAAGGAGTATATATGTGTGCCTTGCTGTATGTATGAAAGAGAATATATGGGCGTGCAAGAGAGAGAAAGAGAAAGAGAGAATGTATGTATGCATGTGTGTATGTACAAGTAAACTTTTGTTAGTGTGTGATTGTGAGTAAGTATATGTGTATGCGAGGGGGTGTGTATTTGTGTATTATTTAGTGGCTGCATAACTGTGAGAGTTTGATGTAAATGAGGTAAGTGTGCATGCAGGATTGTATGTATGTGTTTATGAATGTGCGTGTGTAATGTGTGTCTGCCTGTCCTGCTTGTCTCATAACATGATAATATGCATTGTCTATGTTTACAACATTCATGTGGCAATGTTTCTTCCTTGTGAATGTAACATGCACAGTTGATGAATGAAAGATGAGTGATTGGAAGGGCTGAATGTCAGACGGGCCTGCATGCCCAATTTGTGACCCTTTGAAAATAAAGTTCATTCGTTTATTCGTTCTCTCTCTCTCTCTCTCTCCTCCAACTACTCTCTCTCTCTCTGTCCTCCCCTTTCTCTTTCTCCTCTCTCTCCTATCTTCTTCCACATCCCCCCCTCTCTCTCTCTTGCTGTTTCTCAGTCTCCATCTCTCTCTGTGTTTCTCTCTCTCTCTCGTTCTTTCTCCCTCTCTCAACCTTCTCTCTCTATCTCTGTCTACCCCTCCCCCTCTCTCTTCTACCCATTCCTCATCCTCCTCTCTCTCTGCCCTCTCCCTTCTCTCTCCTCTCCCTCTCCTCTCTCTTCAACCCTCTTCCCCTCCCTCTTATTTCTCTCTGTTTCTTAGTCTCTATCTCTCTCTCTGTCTCTATCTCTCTCTCTCTGTCTCTCTCTCTCTCTCTCTCTCTTTCTCGTTTGCTTTACTGTCATTACTGTCCTTTTTTCTTTTTATATCACCCCTTTTCTTGCCTCCATTCCTCACTTCCTCTCTGTCTCTTTCTCCATTGTCTGTTTCACTGTCATTATTCTTCTTATTTCTGTCTATCTCATCCTTATTCCACCTCTCTCTCTCTCTCTCTCTCTCTCTCTCTCTCTCTCTCTCTCTCTCTCTCTCTCTCTCTCTCTCTCTCTCTCTCTCTCTCTCTATTTGCTTTCCCTCTTTTTTCCCTAACCCCTCATTCTAAGTTGTATCTGCATCTTCTCCCCTGCCTCCCCCACCTTATGTCCCACTTTTGTTATAATAAAATCAAGAAGCCTGGCTGATGTTTCTGTGTAAAGACGTTCCAGGGTTGTCATATTTAAGGTGATCATTGGCCAGTGTTTCTGTGTAAAGATGTTCCAGGGTTGTCATATTTAAGGTGATCATTGGCCAGTGTTTCTGTGTAAAGATGTTCCAGGGTTGTCATATTTAAGGTGATCAATGGTCAGTGTTTCTGTGTAAAGATGTTCCAGGGTTGTCATATTTAAGGTGATCATTGGCCAGTGTTTCTGTGTAAAGATGTTCCAGGGTTGTCACATTTAAGGTGATCATTGGTCAGTGTTTCTGTGTAAAGATGTTCCAGGGTTGTCATATTTAAGGTGATCATTGGCCAGTGTTTCTGTGTAAAGATGTTCCAGGGTTGTCATATTTAAGGTGATCATTGGTCAGTGTTTCTGTGTAAAGATGTTCCAGGGTTGTCATATTTAGGTGATCATTGGCCAGTGTTTCTGTGTAAAGATGTTCCAGGGTTGTCATATTTAAGGTGATCAATGGCCAGTGTTTCTGTGTAAAGATGTTCCAGGGTTGTCATATTTAAGGTGATCATTGGCCAGTGTTTCTGTGTAAAGATGTTCCAGGGTTGTCATATTTAAGGTGATCATTGGCCAGTGTTTCTGTGTAAAGATGTTCCAGGGTTGTCATATTTAAGGTGATCATTGGCCAGTGTTTCTGTGTAAAGATGTTCCAGGGTTGTCATATTTAAGGTGATCATTGGCCAGTGTTTCTGTGTAAAGATGTTCCAGGGTTGTCATATTTAAGGTGATCATTGGTCAGTGTTTCTGTGTAAAGATGTTCCAGGGTTGTCATATTTAAGGTGATCATTGGTCAGTGTTTCTGTGTAAAGATGTTCCAGGGTTGTCATATTTAAGGTGATCAATGGCCAGTGTTTCTGTGTAAAGATGTTCCAGGGTTGTCATATTTAAGGTGATCATTGGCCAGTGTTTCTGTGTAAAGATGTTCCAGGGTTGTCATATTTAAGGTGATCATTGGTCAGTGTTTCTGTGTAAAGATGTTCCAGGTTGTCATATTTAAGTGATCAATGGTCAGTGTTTCTGTGTAAAGATGTTCCAGGGTTGTCATATTTAAGGTGATCAATGGTCAGTGTTTCTGTGTAAAGATGTTCCAGGGTTGTCATATTTAAGGTGATCATTGGTCAGTGTTTCTGTGTAAAGATGTTCCAGGGTTGTCATATTTAAGGTGATCATTGGTCAGTGTGTTTCTGTGTAAAGATGTTTCCAGGGTTGTCATATTTAAGGTGATCAATGGTCAGTGTTTCTGTGTAAAGATGTTCCAGGGTTGGTCAATATTTAAGGTGATCATTGGTCAGTGTTTCTGTGTAAAAGAGGTTCCAGGGTTGTCATATTTAGGTGATCAATGGTCAGTGTTTCTGTGTAGATGTTCCAGGGTTGTCATATTTAAGGTGATCATTGGTCAGTGTTTCTGTGTAAAGATGTTTCCAGGGTTGCATATTTAAGGGTGATCATTGGTCCAGTGTTTCTGTGTAAAGATGTTCCAGGGGTTGTCATATTTAAGGTGATCATGGTCAGTGTTCTGTGTAAAGATGTTCCAGGGTTGTCATATTTAAGGTGGATCATTGGCAGTGTTTCTGTGTAAAGATGTTCCAGGGTTGTCATATTTAGGTGATCATTGTCAGTGTTTCTGTGTAAAGATGTTCAGGGTTGTCATATTTAAGGTGATCAATTGGCCAGGGTTTCTGTGTAAAGATTGTTCCAGGGTTGTCATATTTAAGGTGATCATTGGCCAGTGTTTCTGTGTAAAGATGTTCAGGGTTGTCCATTTTTAAGGTGATCATTGGCCAGTGTTTCTGTGTAAAGAGTTCCAGGTGTCCATATTTAAGGTGATCATTGGTCCAGTGTTTCTGTGTAAGATGTTTCCAGGGTTGTCATATTTAAGGTGATCATTGGTCAGTGTTTCTGTGTAAGATGTTCCAGGGTTGTCTATTTAAGGTGATCAATTGGCAGTGTTTCTGTGTAAAGATGTTCCAGGTTGTCATATTTAAGTGATCATTGGCCAGTGTTTCTGTGTAAAGATGTTCCAGGGGTTGTCAATATTTAGGTGATCATTGGCCAGTGTTTCTGTGTAAAGATGTTCCAGGGTTGTCATATTTAAGGTGATCATTGGCCAGTGTTTCTGTGTAAAGATGTTCCAGGGTTGTCCTATTTTAAGGTGATCATTGCCAGGTTCTGTGTAAAGATGTTCCAGGGTTGTCATATTTAAGGTGATCATTGGTCAGTGTTTCTGTGTAAAGATGTTCCAGGGTGTCATATTTAAGGTGATCATTGGTCAGTGTTTCTGTGTATAGATGTTCCAGGGTTGGTCATATTTAAGGTGATCATTGGTCAGTGTTCTGTGTAAAGATGTTCCAGGGTTGTCATATTTAAGGTGATCATTGGCCAGTGTTTCTGTGTAAAGATGTTCCAGGGTTGTCATATTTAAGGTGATCATTGGCCAGTGTTTCTGTGTAAAGAATGTTCCAGGGTTGTCATATTTAAGGTGATCATTGGGCCAGTGTTTCTGTGTAAAGATGTTCCAGGGTTGTCATATTTAAGGTGATCATTGGCCAGTGTTTCTGTGTAAAAGATGTTCCAGGGTTGTCATATTTAATAGGTGATCATTGGCCAGTGTGTCTGTGTAAAGATGTTCCAGGGTTGTCATATTTAGGTGATCAATTGGCCAGTGTGTTTCTGTGTAAAGATGTTCCAGGGTTGTCATATTTAAGGTGATCATTGGCCAGTGTTTCTGTGGTATAGATGTTCCAGTGGTTGTCATATTTAAGGTGATCATTGGCCAGTGTTTCTGTGTAAAGATGTTCCAGGGGTTGTCATATTATAGGTGATCATTGGCCAGTGTTTCTTGTGTAAAGATGTTCCAGGGTTGTCATTTTAAGGTGATCATTGGCCAGTGTTTCTGTGTAAAGATGTTCCAGGGTGTCATATTTAAGGTGATCATTGGTCAGTGTTTCTGTGTATAAGATGTTCCAGGGTTTGTCATATTTAAGGTGATCATTGGCCAGTGTTTCTGTGTAAAGACGTTCCAGGGTTGTCAATATTTAAGGTGATCATTGGTCAGTGTTTCTGTGTTAAAGATGTTCCAGGGTTGTCATATTTAAGGTGATCATTGGCCAGTGTTTCTGTGTAAAGATGTTCCAGGGTTGTCATATTTAAGGTGATCATTGGTCAGTGTTTCTGTGTAAAGATGTTCCAGGGTTGTCATATTTAAGGTGATCCATTGGCCAGTGTTTTCTGTGTAAAGATGTTCCAGGGTTGTCATATTTAAGGTGATCATTGGTCAGTGTTTCTGTGTAAAGATGTTCCAGGGTTGTCATTTTTAAGGTGATCATTGGCCAGTGTTTCTGTGTAAAGATGTTCCAGGGTTGTCATTTTTAGGTGATCATTGGCCAGTGTTTCTGTGTAAAGATGTTCCAGGGTGTCATATTTAAGGTGATCATTGGTCAGTGTTTCTGTGTAAAGATGTTCCAGGGTTGTCATATTTAAGGTGATCATTGGTCAGTGTTTCTGTGTAAAGATGTTCCAGGGTTGTCATATTTTAAGGTGATCATATGGCCAGTGTTTCTGTGTAAAGATGTTCCAGGGTTGTCATATTTAAGGTGATCAATTGGCCAGTGTTTCTGTGTAAAGATGTTCCAGGGTTGTCATATTTAAGGTGATCAATGGCCAGTGTTTCTGTGTAAAGATGTTCCAGGGTTGTCATATTTAAGGTGATCATTGGTCAGTGTTTCTGTGTAAAGATGTTCCAGGGTTGTCATATTTAAGGTGATCATTGGCCAGTGTTTCTGTGTAAAGATGTTCCAGGGTTGTCATATGTAAGGTGATCATTGGCCAGTGTTTCTGTGTAAAGATGTTCCAGGGTTGTCATATTTAAGGTGATCATATGGCAGTGTTTCTGTGTAAAGATGTTCCAGGGTTGTCATATTTAAGGTGATCATTGGTCCAGTGTTTCTGTGTAAAGATGTTCCAGGGTTGTCATATTTAAGGTGATCATTGGCAGTGTTTCTGTGTAGAAGATGTTCTCAGGGTTGTCATATTTGAGGTGATCATTGGTCAGTGTTTCTGTGTAAAGATGTTCCAGGGTTGTCATATTTAAGGTGATCATTGGCCAGTGTTTCTGTGTAAAGATGTTCCAGGGTTGTCACATATAAGGTGATCATTGGTCAGTGTTTCTGTGTAAAAGATGTTCCAGGGTTGTCATATTTAAGGTGATCATTGGTCAGTGTTTTCTGTGTAAAGATGTTTCCAGGGTTGTCATATTTAAGGTGATCATTGGTCAGTGTTTCTGTGTTAAAAGATGTTCCAGGGTTGTCATATTTAAGGTGATCATTGGTCAGTGTTTCTGTGTAATAGATGTTCCAGGGTGTCATATTTAGGTGATCATTGGTCAGTGTTTCTGTGTAAAGATGTTCCAGGGTTGTCATATTAAGGTGATCATTGGTCAGTGTTTCTGTGTAAAGATGTTCCAGGGTTGTCATATTTAAGGTGATCATTGGTCAGTGTTTCTGTGTAAAGATGTTCCAGGGTTGTCATATTTTAAGGTGATCATTGGTCCAGTGTTTCTGTGTATAGATGTTCCAGGGTTGATCATATTAAGGTGATCAATTGGCCAGTGTTTCTGTGTAAAGATGTTCCAGGGTTGTCATATTTAGGTGATCATTGGTCAGTGTTTCTGTGTATAAGATGTTCCAGGGTTGTCATAGTTAAGGTGATCATTGGTCAGTGTTTCTGTGTAAAGATGTTCCAGGGTTGTCATATTTAAGGTGATCAATGGCCAGTGTTCTGTGTAAAGATGTTCCAGGGTTGTCATATTTAAGGTGATCATTGGTCAGTGTTTCTGTGTAAAGATGTTCCAGGGTTGTCATTTTTAAGGTGATCATTGGCCAGTGTTTCTGTGTAAAGATGTTCCAGGGTTGACATATTTAAGGTGATCAATTGGCCAGTGTTTCTGTGTAAGATGTTCCAGGGTTGTCATATTTAAGGTGATCATGGTCCAGTGTTCTGTGTATAGATGTTCCAGGGTTGTCATATTTAAGGTGATCATTGGTCAGTGTTTCTGTGTAAAGATGTTCCAGGGTTGTCATATTTAAGGTGATCAATGGCCAGTGTTTCTGTGTAAGATGTTCCAGGGTTGTCATATTTAAGGTGATCATTGGTCAGTGTTTCTGTGTAAAGATGTTCCAGGGTTGTCATATTTAAGGTGATCATTGGCCAGTGTTTCTGTGTAAAGATGTTCCAGGGTTTGTCATATTTAAGGTGATCATTGGTCAGTGTTTCTGTGTAAAGATGTTCCAGGGTTGTCATATTTAAGGTGATCATTGGTCCAGTGTTTCTGTGTAAAGATGTTCCAGGGTTGTCATATTTAAGGTGATCATTGGTCCAGTGTTTCTGTGTAAAGATGTTCCAGGGTTGTCATATTTAAGGTGATCATTGGTCAGTGTTTCTGTGTAAAGATGTTCCAGGGTTGTCATATTTAAGGTGATCATTGGTCAGTGTTTCTGTGTAAAGATGTTCCAGGGTTGTCATATTTAAGGTGATCATTGGCCAGTGTTTCTGTGTAAAGATGTTCCAGGGTTGTCATATTTAAGGTGATCATTGGCCAGTGTTTCTGTGTAAAGATGTTCCAGGGTTGTCATATTTAAGGTGATCAATGGCCAGTGTTTCTGTGTAAGATGTTCCAGGGTTGTCATATTTAAGGTGATCATTGGCCAGTGTTTCTGTGTAAAGATGTTCCAGGGTTGTCATATTTAAGGTGATCATGGCCAGTGTTTCTGTGTAAAGATGTTCCAGGGTTGTCATATTTAAGGTGATCATGGCCAGTGTTTCTGTGTAAAGATGTTCCAGGGTTGTCATATTTAAGGTGATCATTGGCCAGTGTTTCTGTGTAAAGATGTTCCAGGGTTGTCATATTTAAGGTGATCAATGGCCAGTGTTTCTGTGTAAAGATGTTCCAGGGTTGTCATATTTAAGGTGATCATGGTCAGTGTTTCTGTGTAAGATGTTCCAGGGTTGTCATATTTAAGGTGATCATTGGTCCAGTGTTTCTGTGTAAAGATGTTCCAGGGTTGTCATATTTAAGGTGATCATTGGCCAGTGTTTCTGTGTAAAGATGTTCCAGGGTTGTCATATTTAAGGTGATCATTGGTCAGTGTTTCTGTGTAAAGATGTTCCAGGGTTGTCATATTTAAGGTGATCAATGGTCAGTGTTTCTGTGTAAAGATGTTTCCAGGGTTGTCATATTTAAGGTGATCATTGGTCAGTGTTTCTGTGTAAAGATGTTCCAGGGTTGTCATATTTAAGGTGATCATTGGTCAGTGTTTCTGTGTAAAGATGTTCCAGGGTTGTCATATTTAAGGTGATCATTGGTCAGTGTTTCTGTGTAAAGATGTTCCAGGGTTGTCATATTTAAGGTGATCATTGGTCAGTGTTTCTGTGTAAAGATGTTCCAGGGTTGTCATATTTAAGGTGATCAATGGTCAGTGTTTCTGTGTAAAGATGTTCCAGGGTTGTCATATTTAAGGTGATCAATGGTTCAGTGTTTCTGTGTAAAGATGTTCCAGGGTTGTCATATTTAAGGTGATCACTTGGCCAGTGTTTCTGTGTAAAGATGTTTCCAGGGTTGTCATATTTGAGGTGATCATTGGTCAGTGTTTCTGTGTAAAGATGTTCCAGGGTTGTCATATTTAAGGTGATCATTGGTCAGGTTTCTGTGTAAAGATGTTCCAGGGTTGTCATATTTAAGGTGATCATTGGTCAGTGTGTTCTGTGTAAAGATGTTCCAGGGTTGTCATATTTAAGGTGATTCATTGGTCCAGTGTTTCTGTGTAAAGATGTTCCAGGGTTGTCATATTTAAGGTGATCAATGGCCAGTGTGTTCTGTGTAAAGATGTTCCAGGGTTGTCATATTTAAGGTGATCATTGGCCAGTGTTTCTGTGTAAAGATGTTCCAGGGTTGTCATATTTAAGGTGATCATTGGCCAGTGTTTCTGTGTAAAGATGTTCCAGGGTTGTCATATTTAAGGTGATCAATGGCCAGTGTTTCTGTGTAAAGATGTTCCAGGGTTGTCATATTTAAGGTGATCATTGGCCAGTGTTTCTGTGTAAAGATGTTCCAGGGTTGTCATATTTAAGGTGATCAATGGCCAGTGTTTCTGTGTAAAGATGTTCCAGGGTTGTCATATTTAAGGTGATCATTGGTCAGTGTTTCTGTGTAAAGATGTTCCAGGGTTGTCATATTTAAGGTGATCATTGGTCAGTGTTTCTGTGTAAAGATGTTCCAGGGTTGTCATATTTAAGGTGATCATTGGTCAGTGTTTCTGTGTAAAGATGTTCCAGGGTTGTCATATTTAAGGTGATCAATGGTCAGTGTTTCTGTGTAAAGATGTTCCAGGGTTGTCATATTTAAGGTGATCAATGGCCAGTGTTTCTGTGTAAAGATGTTCCAGGGTTGTCATATTTAAGGTGATCATTGGCCAGTGTTTCTGTGTAAAGATGTTCCAGGGTTGTCATATTTAAGGTGATCAATGGCCAGTGTTTCTGTGTAAAGATGTTCCAGGGTTGTCATATTTAAGGTGATCATTGGCCAGTGTTTCTGTGTAAAGATGTTCCAGGGTTGTCATATTTAAGGTGATCATTGGCCAGTGTTTCTGTGTAAAGATGTTCCAGGGTTGTCATATTTAAGGTGATCAATGGCCAGTGTTTCTGTGTAAAGATGTTCCAGGGTTGTCATATTTAAGGTGATCATTGGCCAGTGTTTCTGTGTAAAGATGTTCCAGGGTTGACATATTTAAGGTGATCATTGGCCAGTGTTTCTGTGTAAAGATGTTCCAGGGTTGTCATATTTAAGGTGATCATTGGTCAGTGTTTCTGTGTAAAGATGTTCCAGGGTTGTCATATTTAAGGTGATCAATGGTCAGTGTTTCTGTGTAAAGATGTTCCAGGGTTGTCATATTTGAGGTGATCATTGGCCAGTGTTTCTGTGTAAAGATGTTCCAGGGTTGTCATATTTGAGGTGATCATTGGCCAGTGTTTCTGTGTAAAGATGTTCCAGGGTTGTCATATTTAAGGTGATCATTGGCCAGTGTTTCTGTGTAAAGATGTTCCAGGGTTGACATATTTAAGGTGATAATTGGTCAGTGCAGTTATTCAAAGGCTATTGTGTCAAGACAGATGTCTAGTTGGTCATATATCACAGTAGACTTGTTCTTTCAGCAAGGCGAGTCATCATGTGGAGATTGCGGGTTCAAATTCGTGTATGCCTGTAGTTACTGACTATATAACAACACCACTTCGCACTCCTTAATAAAGTGCTACACAGAACGATGAAACATTTTACATCTTATATTTGATCGTCCAACTTACATAATCAGGAAGGTGATTCACTAATTAAAATCATTACAAATAATACACAGTAAAATCTGGCAGCAATGTGATTTGCCATCTCCAACTTCTGGCTTTCGAAGCGTGATGTTTCCCTCACGACTTCTTAGCACTAACGCTTGTTGTCTGTCTATTCAACTCTTGCATTATTTGTCATGTGATTCTTTAATCACATTTAATCCATTTACACGATTAACTGACATGAGCACAACTTGGCTCCTGTCACTTTACATGTGTATGTTACTTAATGTGCCCTCTCATTTCTACTTCTTTAATTTACCCCAATCAAGAATTAAAAGTGAAAATTATGCCTTCAGAGGTAGTAGTCAAATATTTGAGAAACAACATTATTTTCACTTTGTTTTTTCTTCATAAAATTGCTCCTCTCATTTTTGTTTTTTAAATTGACCAGTTTTATAATGTATCTGAGTATTGTGCCACTCATGAATTGTTTCATTTCACTGTGATTCCTGTTTCAGATTGGTAAGCTCTTAGATACAGATGAATATCAGCGAAAAATAGTTCCGTGTGTGGTGAAACTGTTCTCATCTCCAGATAGGGCAACCAGGGTCAAGCTGCTTCAGCAGGTAAGACTTCTGTCTGTGCCAGAACCAGCACATGTTTACTTGATGCTTTCATCAGTTTGACAACATGATGATGTTGCATACATGAGTCAGTATAGCATTTTTGCATTATCCTTCAGCATTTATGGAGACCTCAAGCAGCTGTAGAGTACATATTTGAGGGATTGTAGAACTGATTTTTGAGCAACTGTAGAATGGATTTGAGGGGATTGTAGAACAGATTTTTGAGGAAGTGTGGAATGGATTTGAGGTGATTGTAGAACAGATTTTTGAGAAACTGTAGAATGGATTTATTTATTTTTTTTTTTGGGGGGGGGGGGGGGGGGGGGGGAATTGTAGAACATATTTTTGAGGTACTTTAGAATGGATTGGGGGAATTTTAGAACAGAGATTTTTGAAGGACTGTAGAATGAATTGGGGGAAATTGTAGAACAGAGATTTTTGAGGGACTGTAGAATGGATTGGGGGAATTGTAGAACAGATATTCATTGGACTAGAATGGATTTCAAGGGGCTGTAGAATGGATTTTGGGGTGGGGGGAGGTGTAGAATGCATTTTTGAGGGACTTTAGAACAGATTTTTGAGGGACTGTAGAACAGATTTTTGAGGGACTGTAGAACAGATGTTTGAGGGACTGTAGAACAGTGTTCATTGTACACATTTCACTGCATCACACATTTGTGTTATGATTACTGTATGTCAGTATGGTTGGTTTCATTCATAATCCTTTGCATTTTATAAAGATGATCCATTAGCTATAGACTTCCCCAAATTATCAAATGAATTCATAGATTTCCCCAGACTATCAGATAAATTCATATACTCCCCCAAACTACCAGATTAATTCATAGATTTCCCCAGACTATCAGATAAATTCATATACTCCCCCAAACTACCAGATTAATTCATAGATTTCCCCAGACTATCAGATAAATTCATATACTCCCCAAACTACCAGATTAATTCATAGATTTCCGCAGACTATCAGATAAATTCATATACTCCCCCAAACTACCAGATTAATTCATAGATTTCCCCAGACTATCAGATAAATTCATATACTCCCCCAAACTACCAGATTAATTCATAGATTTCCCCAGACTATCAGATAAATTCATATACTCCCCCAAACTACCAGATTAATTCATAGATTTCCCCAGACTATCAGATAAATTCATATACTCCCCCAAACTACCAGATTAATTCATAGATTTCCCCAGACTATCAGATAAATTCATATACTCCCCCAAACTACCAGATTAATTCATAGATTTCCCAGACTATAAGATGAATACATAGACTACCCCACACTCCCAGATGTGTCTTTAAACATCCTCAGACTATCAGATGAATCCATAGACTTTCTCAGACTATCAGATGATTACATAGATTTCCTCAGACTATCAGATGAGTCTTTTAGACTTCATCAGACTATGAGATAATTCCATAAAGTTACCCAGACTTCCATCCAAAGATTCTAGTCCTAATCAGGTGTTACATTGACCTTTACCACAGAAGGAATGAAAATGCTGGGTTGAGCTTGCTGTGATGATGTGAATGAGTGGTGGGCGTGCAGTTACTGGTGTCCTTGTACTGACAGGTACAGCACATTAACCACAACTGTGTTGTGTTGCCAGGTGGAGTTCTTCATAGAACATCTGCAGAATGACGTCGTCAACGACAAGATCTTTCCCAACATCAACACTGGGTTCATGGACACCAATCCGGTGGTGCGAGAGAGCACAATCAAGGTAGAGCACTGTCAAACTTGTCATAGTCTTACATGTTTCACTTGAAAAACACACAGTTTAGGGCAGCTTTGCAAAATATAATTACAGAAAACAGATGATGTTAAGGCAACAAGACTTCATTAGCAAACAACAATAAGAAAATACAACACAGAAGCCACAGAGGGGACATTGTTATGGCTACATTAACCCTTTACCGGGCAGACGCTTGTCCATTTTTTAGCCCTGAACGGGCACGATTTTTTCAGGTTCAGTAAAATTTCGGGTTGCGTTAGTAAAAACATCACAAATAAAGTGTTAGTCAACCGATTTTAGTTAAATAAACAACACAATGAAGGGAAAAGCATGCAGAATATGTTACTCACGTGATTGTTGCCGGTTATCCATATAAGAACACAAATATTTATGAAATACAGTTATTGTTTATGATTTTCAGTCATCTATATGGCAATTTACAAAAATATTTTCAGAATCATAATCACTTTCTTTAAAGTCCGACTCACGACTGCTAATGCAAAGTAACGCTTTTCACTGATATCTAGCTCTGATTAGTAGTCAACTTCGTGCCCTTTAATGTCACTTATATTGAACCTAGTGAAATCTCGGCTATCACTTGAAGAATCGCCGAAATCCATTTTGAAAAACAGCATAAAAACCACGAAAACTATCAAAAAAAGTCTGTTCAAATTCATAGTACTTATTAGTAGGCGCTTGAAAATGGTGGCCACGTTGTCAAGTTATCGGCAAAAGTGAAAGTAGCAGTTGAAAGTATCGGAAACCCGAGAGATCACATTTTTACAATGCATAATAGTATCGGGCGCGTTCGGCCGATCTGCCCGTTTAAGGGATCGGTCGGAAATGGACGTTCCACCCGGTAAAGGGTTAAGGCATAATCAGAATGAAATAAAAAATGTGCTTCTTATCTCAGAGGCTTCAAATATGAAACGGCTGTTTCATTCTCCTCATTGTACCCTAATGTAATCAATGTAATGTCATCTCCCTAATTTGTGTGTTGTGTTATCTTGTTGTGTGGTGATGAATTCTGGCCGCTGCAGCATCCTCTGTTGTCCCTAATTTGTGTGTTGTGTTATCTTGTTGTGTGGTGATGAATTCTGGCCGCTGCAGCATCCTCTGTTGTCCCTAATTTGTGTGTTGTGTTATCTTGTTGTGTGGTGATGAATTCTGGCCGCTGCAGCATCCTCTGTTGTCCCTAATTTGTGTGTTGTGTTATCTTGTTGTGTGGTGATGAATTCTGGCCGCTGCAGCATCCTCTGTTGTCCCTAATTTGTGTGTTGTGTTATCTTGTTGTGTGGTGATGAATTCTGGCCGCTGCAGCATCCTCTGTTGTCCCTAATTGTGTTTTGTGAAGCTGCCCTACGCTGTGTGTTCTTGTATTGTTTACATTTCCACAGCTTTACCACAGTTTGACCTATTTCATTTATATCCGTCTGTCTGTATTTCACTGATTTACAGTACCTCATGTCATATTGAAGTGTGTCATGGGCAATTTTTGTTTGTTGTAAAACTAATGTCTCACAGAGAAGTAGGGATGACCATCAGTTTGAACGTGGGGAATGATTGTGATAGCAACACTGAGTAGCAAGTTGCCATTGGTTACATAAAGACTAGTGTATCCGCTTATCAAAAGAGTGGTCCGAGTTCAGTCTGATCTGAAGGAGTGTGATTTTCTAAACACTTGTAGCTCTGGTGGTTATATGAATACTGGTGGCTTTTCTTGACAGATGTGGACAAACTCATCATCATTAGTAAGTAGCTTGCCAGCTGGCATGGGTAATCCTGCCTCAAATTATCTTCCAGTTTCCAGCAGGATGTGAGAATTCATATGCTGATATCTTGTCACAACATGATGGAAAGCTATACAGAATGTTTTCTTACTGCTTTCCTCTGAATTTTTTTTCCGTGAACCTTTCCAGTTCCTAAAATATGTTCTAGTTTGTTCTTTCTCATAATATGGCTTCAGATGTGATTGCTTCTTTCTGATCTAGATAACTGATTATTGTAGCTCATCACTGTCAACCATGTGACTTCCTTTTCTACTGAAAAGGTTCTTACGAGTTGAAACATGTGTGGATTGAACAATCGACAAATGAACAAGTTCTGGAACATGTATAACATGAACACAGTCAGGCATGTGTAACTCCTGCGAGAAAGTCTGAGGTCATAAACACAGACACAATGTACAACATACCTTACAACAAACTCAAATCTGGCAAACAGTTTTGCTGTAACTTATTTTTGTCTTTTTTTAACGATTATTATTATCATTGTTATTTTTGTCCTGTGATGTCCGTTTGATGTATTTGTGTTCGTTGTAAGGTAATGTATACTGGCTGTGTTTATTATCTCTCACTTTTTTGTGGAAGTCGCACATACCAAACTGTTTGCATTTTGTATTGCTACATGTAGCAGAGCAGAGAAGACTTCTTAAAGTCATCAAAATGCTGGGGCTCTCATGGCATGGCTTACCCTAAGATGTTAGGAAACGGCAAAGAGAGTACTAGAGGGGACAATATTGGGGAAGAGAGGAAGGGGTAGACCAGAGACAACATTGGTGAAACAGGCATTGGTGAAACAGGTCTATCACTGTAGACATACGTGGGATTACAGAGAGTGGCACAAGATGGGCAGCTTTGGAATGGGATGACCAGGAAGACATGTGACCAGATCAGAGGCTGAAATACTTGATCATGATGATGTGGATGATGATGATGATGATGGGCTTCAGAAAGTGAAGAAATACAACAAGAACTACAGCTACAACAAAAATATGTCCACACAGCATTTTTATTCTGACTGTTAGTCTGTTCGCCGATGGCTTTGTCAGTGTTGCTGTTTTCACACCCCACTAATTCCAGTTGTTCACTCTTGTTGTTGTTGAAGAATTCAGGACTGGTGGTCTCAGTAAACAAGCAGCTCACCACAACACAGAAAGAGAAAACAGATACCACAGAGCTGTCTAAACAGTGAGGGCAATACGTGGGTGCTAACTGTCTCCCATCATTGTGGGGAATGGCTGTGACCAGTCTTGAAGCCTGCAGTTTGACAGGCTCTATCACATTGGAGACCATGGCCAGTCCTGTGTGACCTGGGTCACTGATGATAGCCTAGTATTGATAATTGATGTCAGTGTGGTCTTGATAATTGATCACAGTGTAGTCTTGCTTGATAAGTTAGTTAGTTAGTTAGTTAGGTAGTCGAGGTTCCAACTTCACAGCAACGGGCCGTCCCCATTATGCTCCATTCCCGTGCCAGCGAATATCTCACAAAATGCTCCCCGCTGTCCAATGTGAAAAGTGGAATAGACGGAGTCTCGGCAATCCAACAAGCCCGCACAGGTACACTGTGCATAATGCCGCCGTCAGAATGCCAACACAAAATTCATCCACGAATACCACAGTTCATCGTCGATGGACTCGGCAGTCACCAGAAAGACCTCATTGACCCGGGTTTTCTCACATGGCTCGGTCTCTTACCGCAGGGCGACCCGCCGAAAGTGTCGCACAAAGCACGAACTCCGCAGCTTCAGCGCCGACTCCCAGGAGTCTCCCGAAAAATGCACTCGTGAACCGAAAGGGCAAAACAGTCAATTCAGCAACCACCGGTAGCCATTGTTCCGAACATGCAGTTCACTGTACAGGACAGATGTAAAAGCATTCCACGCGAATTTCACAGCTCACGGTGTCGCCCACGCACTCACTCAGTAGCAGAGCGACGGAACCATGTACTACCAGTCCAACATGAGGAAAATGCGATTGCAAACCATAGCTACAAGCATAAACATGCCGCAGGCCTTAACGGTTCAATGCCTAACCGTCATAATGGCGACCGGACGTGATAAGTGATGTCAGTATGGTCTTGATAATTGGTCACAGTATAGTCTTGCTTCCCAGAGCAGAGTCCATGGAAATATCGATATATGAAGCCCATAATCGGGCACTCTCACGATGTTTATACTTCACTTCGACACTGCAAGCTACAAGAGGAACATGATGAAATGAGATGAGATGGTAGTCTTGCTTGATAATTGATGTCAGTGTGGTCTTGATAATTGATCACAGTGTAGTCTTGATTGATAACTGAAATCAGTATGGTCTTGATAATTGATATCAGTGTGGTCTTGATAATTGATATCAGTGTGGTCTTGATAATTGATCACAGTGTAGTCTTGATTGATAACTGAAATCAGTATGGTCTTGATAATTGATATCAGTGTGGTCTTGATAATTGATGTCAGTGTGGTCTTGATAATTGATCACAGTGTAGTCTTGATTGATACCTGAAATCAGTATGGTCTTGATAATTGATATCAGTGTGGTCTTGATAATTGATGTCAGTGTGGTCTTGATAATTGATCACAGTGTAGTCTTGATTGATAACTGAAATCAGTATGGTCTTGATAATTGATATCAGTGTGGTCTTGATAATTGATGTCAGTGTGGTCTTGATAATTGATCACAGTGTAGTCTTGATTGATAACTGAAATCAGTATGGTCTTGATAATTGATATCAGTGTGGTCTTGATAATTGATATCAGTGTGGTCTTGATAATTGATCACAGTGTAGTCTTGACAATTGATATCAGTGTGGTCTTGATAATTGATATCAGTGTGGTCTTGATAATTGATCACAGTGTAGTCTTGATTGATAACTGAAATCAGTATGGTCTTGATAATTGATATCAGTGTGGTCTTGACAATTGATATCAGTGTGGTCTTGATAATTGATATCAGTGTGGTCTTGATAATTGATATCAGTGTGGTCTTGATAATTGATATCAGTGTGGTCTTGATAATTGGTCACAGTGTAGTCTTGATAATTGATATCAGTGTGGTCTTGATAATTGATATCAGTGTGGTCTTGATAATTGATATCAGTGTGGTCTTGATAATTGATATCAGTGTAGTCTTGATAATTGATATCAGTGTGGTCTTGATAATTGATATCAGTGTGGTCTTGATAATTGATATCAGTGTGGTCTTGATAATTGATATCAGTGTGGTCTTGATAATTGATATCAGTGTGGTCTTGATAATTGATATCAGTGTGGTCTTGATAATTGATATCAGTGTGGTCTTGATAATTGATATCAGTGTGGTCTTGATGATTGATATCAGTGTGGTCTTGATAATTGATATCAGTGTGGTCGTGATAATTGGTCACAGTGTAGTCTTGATTGATAATTGATATCAGAGTGGTCTTGATAATTGATATCAGTGTGGTCTTGATAATTGATATCAGTGTGGTCTTGATAATTGGTCACAGTGTGGTCTTGATAATTGATCACAGTGTAGTCTTGATTGATACCTGAAATCAGTATGGTCTTGATAATTGATATCAGTGTGGTCTTGATAATTGATGTCAGTGTGGTCTTGATAATTGATCACAGTGTAGTCTTGATTGATAACTGAAATCAGTATGGTCTTGATAATTGATATCAGTGTGGTCTTGATAATTGATGTCAGTGTGGTCTTGATAATTGATCACAGTGTAGTCTTGATTGATAACTGAAATCAGTATGGTCTTGATAATTGATATCAGTGTGGTCTTGATAATTGATATCAGTGTGGTCTTGATAATTGATCACAGTGTAGTCTTGACAATTGATATCAGTGTGGTCTTGATAATTGATATCAGTGTGGTCTTGATAATTGATCACAGTGTAGTCTTGATTGATAACTGAAATCAGTATGGTCTTGATAATTGATATCAGTGTGGTCTTGACAATTGATATCAGTGTGGTCTTGATAATTGATATCAGTGTGGTCTTGATAATTGATATCAGTGTGGTCTTGATAATTGATATCAGTGTGGTCTTGATAATTGGTCACAGTGTAGTCTTGATAATTGATATCAGTGTGGTCTTGATAATTGATATCAGTGTGGTCTTGATAATTGATATCAGTGTGGTCTTGATAATTGATATCAGTGTGGTCTTGATAATTGATATCAGTGTGGTCTTGATAATTGATATCAGTGTGGTCTTGATAATTGATATCAGTGTGGTCTTGATAATTGATATCAGTGTGGTCTTGATAATTGATATCAGTGTGGTCTTGATAATTGATATCAGTGTGGTCTTGATAATTGATATCAGTGTGGTCTTGATAATTGATATCAGTGTGGTCTTGATGATTGATATCAGTGTGGTCTTGATAATTGATATCAGTGTGGTCGTGATAATTGGTCACAGTGTAGTCTTGATAATTGATATCAGTGTGATCTTGATAATTGATATCAGAGTGGTCTTGATAATTGATATCAGTGTGGTCTTGATAATTGATATCAGTGTGGTCTTGATAATTGGTCACAGTGTGGTCTTGATAATTGATATCAGTGTGGTCTTGATAATTGGTCACAGTGTAGTCTTGATAATTGATATCAGTGTGGTCTTGATAATTGATATCAGTGTAGTCTTGATAATTGATATCAGTGTGGTCTTGATAATTGATATCAGTGTGGTCGTGATAATTGGTCACAGTGTAGTCTTGATAATTGATATCAGTGTGGTCTTGATAATTGATATCAGTGTGGTCTTGATAATTGATATGTGTGGTTTTGATAATTGATATCAGTGTGGTCTTGATAATTGATATCAGTGTGGTCTTGATAATTGATATCAGTGTGGTCGTGATAATTGGTCACAGTGTAGTCTTGATAATTGATATGTGTAGTCTTGATAATTGATATCAGTGTGGTCTTGATAATTGATATCAGTGTGGTCTTGATAATTGATATGTGTGGTTTTGATAATTGATATCAGTGTGGTCTTGATAATTGATATCAGTGTGGTCTTGATAATTGATATCAGTGTGGTCTTGATAATTGATATCAGTGTGGTCTTGATAATTGATATCAGTGTGGTATTAATAATTGATATCAGTGTGGTATTAATAATTGATATCAGTGTGATCTTGATAACTAAAATCAGTGTAGTCTTGATAATTGATATCAGTGTGGTCTTAATAATTGGTCACAGTGTAGTCTTGATAATTGATATCAGTGTGGTCTTAATAATTGGTCACAGTGTAGTCTTGATAATTGATATCAGTGTGGTCTTGACAATTGGTCACAGTGTAGTCTTACTTGATAATTGATATCAGTATGGTCTTGAAATTAAGGGAAATGGTAAGCAGATATTTATTCAGACTGCCACTGGAACCCTCGGTGTGGAAACCTGTCCTTCACCGCTGAAGACAGGGGCTGAGATGATGTGGGAATTTCCTGAGTGCTGTAAAGTTGGTTCTTGATCTCATACTCATGATTTTGACAATTGATGTGAGTGTAATTTTGGTAATTGATGGCAGTGGAATCTTGATAATGTATGACCTCATTATCTTTATAATCAGTGTCAGTGTGATCTTGATAATGGATGTCAGTGTGATCTTGATAACGGATGTCAGTGTTAACTTGATAATTGATGTCATTATCTTTATGACCTTGTATCTCTGTGCAGGCAATGCTCCACCTGGCTTCAAAGCTGAACTACAAGAACTTGAACGAAGAGCTCATGAAGCAGTTTGCCAGACTTCAAGCCAAAGATGATCAGGTTAGCTCCCCTATAGAGTCTGTGCTCCTGGGAGTCGGGCATGAATTTGTGCCTGCCTTCAAATAAGACACAGTTAACACAGAGTGGACCTATGCCTTTGTCTGCGTACATTATTACAGTTTATTTCTGTTTCACTGGAACCAGTGAGTTTAACTAATTCCCTTATACAGAACTCCCGAGAGAAAATGGAACTGTCTCACAGCATCATAGATCAGTAGAACCCCACACACACACCATGAAAAGATGGCAAAGCCACAGTAATGGGCTTGTTAAGGTGGGGAGTATGTTGACCCGACTGAGATATGCTTAGGTTTTGTTACAAAGGATTTAATTTGCTTACACATTCCAGTGACAGCTCAATGTATCGTGTTCACTTACACATTCTAGTGACATGTCAATGTATTGTGTTCACTTACACATTCTAGTGACATGTCAATATATTGTGTTCACTTACACATTCTAGTGACATGTCAATGTATTGTGTTCACTTACACATTCCAGTGACAGGTCAATGTATTGTGTTCACTTACACATTCTAGTGACATGTCAATGTATTGTGTTCACTTACACATTCTAGTGACATGTCAATGTATTGTGTTCACTTACACATTCCAGTGACAGGTTATTGTATTGTGTTCACTTACACATTCCAGTGACAGGTCAATGTATTGTGTTCACTTACATGTTCCAGTGACAGGTCAATGTATTTTGTTCACTTACACGTTCTAGTGACATGTCAATGTATTGTGTTCACTTACACGTTCCAGTGACATGTCAATGTATTGTGTTCACTTACACGTTCCAGTGACAGGTCAATGTATTGTGTTCACTTACACATTCCAGTGACAGGTCAATGTATTGTGTTAACTTACACATTCTAGTGACATGTCAATGTATTGTGTTCACTTACACATTCCGGTGACAGGTCAATGTATTGTGTTCACTTACACATTCCAGTGACATGTCAATGTATTGTGTTCACTTACACATTCCAGTGACAGGTCAGTGTATTGTGTTCACTTACACATTCCAGTGACTGGTCAATGTATTTTGTTCACTTACACGTTCTAGTGACATGTCAATGTATTGTGTTCACTTACACGTTCCAGTGACAGGTCAATGTATTGTGTTCACTTACACATTCCAGTGACAGGTCAATGTATTGTGTTAACTTACACATTCTAGTGACATGTCAATGTATTGTGTTCACTTACACATTCCAGTGACAGGTCAATGTATTGTGTTCACTTACACATTCCAGTGACATGTCAATGTATTGTGTTCACTTACACATTCCAGTGACATGTCAATGTATTGTGTTCACTTACACATTCCAGTGACAGGTAAATGTATTGTATTCACTTACACATTCCAGTGACAGGTCAATGTATTGTGTTCACTTACACATTCTAGTGACATGTCAATGTATTGTTTTCACTTACACACTCTAGTGACATGTCAATGTATTGTGTTCACTTACACATTCCAGTGACAGGTCAGTGTATTGTGTTCACTTACACATTCCAGTGACAGGTCAATGTATTTTGTTCACTTACACATTCCAGTGACAGGTCAATGTATTTTGTTCACTTACACGTTCTAGTGACATGTCAATGTATTGTGTTCACTTACACGTTCCAGTGACAGTCCAGTTATTCAAGATGTTATGATTGTTTTCAACTAGTGGGAGGTAAAGTCTCATTGCTTGTGTTTTTATTTTGACTTGATGCTTATATTATTCACTTACAAAGTAATTTAGTCAGGTATATTTATTGAGACTAGTCATGCATAAAGTAATTAAATAATTGATATTTATTGAGATTAATCACACATGAGGCTCCGTGGGGTTGCGGACGCCTTGCGTTGGTCACTTTTACGAAATGGTATGGGTGCCAGTCATTCAGAAAGCAATGGCAAACTACTAAACGTAAACTTGCCAAGAGATCACAACAGCAAAAAATGCTGGTGTTGACTGCGACGTCCTGTAAAGAATATGCAACTAACTAACTAATCACACATGAAGTTATCCGAGAGGATATATTTACTGATTCCTGTGGTGATAATTGTCCTCTTGTCTTCGCCAGGGAGGGATCCGCACAAACACCACAGTCTGCCTGGGGAAGATCGCTGGCTACATTAACCCTACGGTATGTTGTTTATGTGTGTGGAAGTGTATGTGTGTGCTGATATAGGGGTTAGTGCCCTTGCCTGCCACAAGAGTGAGCCAGGTTTCCATCCCCAGTGTGGCAGGGTGATTTGTTCTAACCAGCACGGCTCTGCTGAGGTCACCTAAAATATGATAGGTATCAGTTTTCAAGATGTTTTGGGAAGGAGAGGCAGTGAGAAGAGAACTGGTCACCCCAGCTCATTATGTCCTGATCCACATTTGGCCTAGCGTTTCTCACACTGATGGAAGTATATTTTCTGAGGCTACAGTGACATGTTTATGTGTGCCTTTTGTGTGGTGGGTTATGTATGTGTGTGTGTTTGAATATATATGTGTGGTTTTGTTGTGGTAGATTATATGTGTGTGGTTGTATATGTGTGGTTTTAATGTGGTAGGTTATATGTGTGTTTATTGTACATGTGTGGTGTTGATGTAAGTTATATGTGTGTTTATTGTACATGTGTGGTGTTGATGTGGTAGGTTATATGTGTTTTGATGTATATGTGTGATGTTGATGTGGTGGGTTATATTTGTGGATTTGCTGTGGTAGGTTATATGTCCAACAATAGGACACCACTGGATAAAGTGTGTAAAGTCCCAAAGAAAGTAATTTGAAAGGGAAAATTATATTTTTCCCTGGCCAAAGGCCCTGTACTATTTTATCAGTGAAAGAAACACAGATAAGCCAGTACCCAAAATCTCCACAGCTTCGCACCTGTCCATTATAAACGTGGGCAAGCACGGATGCTGTTCAACCATGCCAGGAGGATATGTTCTGACAGAGGAATTTGAAACCTTCAAGAAAACCTGCAATCTAAATTGCTATCCTATTGGATTCATAAACCATCACTGCCTCCCACCCAGACCACCACCCAGCAAAGCTTGTTCCCACAAACTCCAAGTATTTATTTAATTCACGTTTTGGTGAATGATGTGATGCAACGTATTCATGACCATCAGAAAACAACAGTTGGTTGTATATCCAGTGCACTGTTCCAATGTTGAGATACAAAACCAATGCTGAACCAACCACATCAATTGAAAGAAACTACCGCCACACACCACATAACATTGTGTATATCGATTTCAGTGTAAGTGCCATCCATTTACATATGTAGAATGTTATCCAGGTCTGAAGCAGATATGGCTGAGCTACCGTATGGCAGGAGGCAATTCTACCTGCTTTCTGTTAGCAATCAGTCAATTAGTCAGTCACCTTGTAAAATTGTTCACGTAGGTGTAGCAGTAACTGCTACATGGCTACCTATGGAGGTAACTGCTACATGGTTACCTTCATCTTTTGATCTTTCTCAGATTCGACAAAAAATCCTGTGTTCGGCTTTCATGCGGGCATTGAAAGATCCCTTCCCTCCAGCCAGACAGGCGGGGATCTTGGGCATGGCTGCCACCCAGAGTTTCTACAGCCTGACAGAGGTGGCTCACAGGCTGCTTCCTGCACTGTGTACAGTTACCAGGGACCCAGACAAGGGGGTCAGAGAGCAGGTAAGAGATAGAGAGCTAACAGAGAGAGAGATAGACAGACAGAGATAGAGAGCTAGACAGAGAGAGAGCTAGACACAGAGAGGGATAGAGGGAGAGCAAGACACAACAAGAGAGAGCTAGACATGAGAGAGAGCTAATAGAGAGAGTTAACAGGTACCCTGACAAAGAGATCAGAGAGCAGGTGAGAGAGAGAGCTAGAAATAGGGAGAGCTAGACAGAGTTACCAGGCACCCAGACAAGGGAGCCAGAGAGCAGGTGAGATAGAGAGTTAGACAGAGTTACCTGGTACCCAGACAATGGGGTAAAAGAGTGAGAGAGCTAGAAAGAGGGAGAGCTAGACAAGAGAGTTACCAAGCACCCAAACAAAGGAGTCAGAGATCAGGTGAGAGAGAGAGCTAGACAGAGAGAGAGAGTTGCCAGGGACCCAGACAAGGGCATCAGGGATCAGGTGAGAGAGCCAGACAGAGAGAGAGAGAGTTACCAGGGACCCAGGCAAAGGGGGCCAGAGATCAGATGAGAGAGAGCTAGACAGAAAGTGAGAGAGTGAGTTACGGAAAAGAGGGTCAGAGATCAGGTGAGAGAGAGACAGCTAGACAGAAAGTGAGAGAGTTACCTGGGACACCGATAAGGGGGTCACAAATTAGGTGAGAGTGAGCAAGCGAGCAATATTGCTGGATTCAGAGATGAGGAGAGAGAAAGAGAGAGAGAGAAAGATATTAATGAATGATGAATGAATGTTGCTTACTACATCATTATGACTGATATTTTATCAGGAAAGTAAGTTTTGTTTTTCTCTTCTTCACGTGCCTTGACAGCTTATGTTGGAGCTTATGTCCTGTTCTTCACTTCTTGTAATCATTTCATATGCTCATATCTTTCCATTGCTATGATGCCAAACTAGCTGCTGTCTGTGTCATCCCTTACTTGCAGAAGAAACATTGAATGAAATGTGAAATTGATTTTTGAAAACATTGTCATAGATCATGTGCAGAGAAGGTAACATACAGATGTGACTCATGGACCATTATGTAATCACAGGTCTTCTAAGTCCAAATATGGGAAATTGCACCATTAGACCATGCCTGGAGACAGTCAGTTCTCCAAGGTCTTACCAGGCCGCCTGCCTATCCACCATGTTGGCTAGGAAGTGAAAAAGACCTGGCAAGAGTATGAACAGTAGTCTGAACACATCATCACGACAGATAAACAAGCTACCAGACAATATGTGAACTTGTACTGACACTGAGGACCAATACCACAACAGTGTCAGACTAACATATCATTGCCACAAATAAACAAGCCACTCAGCGGTATCTGAACTTGTACTGACACTGAGGACCAATACCGCAACAGTGTCAGACTAACATATCATTGCCACAAATAAACAAGCCACCAGACAATATTTGAACTTGTACTGACACTGAGGACTAATACTGCAACAGTGTCAGACTAGGCCATGATCTGGACTCCACTCTCACACCCCCTCTCATCAATGGGTTTTACATTAACAACATCCCATCCAGACAATCGACTCAGACTGTCTGAGCCTGCTGGTCTTCTCACCACTTTGCCTTGGCGGATGATCAACAGTGATATAGCAGCTAGATAGGTCCTGTTTCTCTGTACTCACTTGTAAGAAAAAGTGTAGGATATTTTGAATGTTCAGTTTCATCTGATCCACCTTGTCAGCTCACTCATTCACACTTAAGCAGAGATCTCACTCACTTGTAGTCCTGAGTAAAGCATGTGGCACTTGCCATTTTACTTTGTGAGTATTTGAGAGTGTTTTCTGAACTGTCACCGCTCAACTAGTCCCACAATAGCCATTCTACATGACAGTTGTAAATATAAACACAAGTGACATAGCATTTCCTTAATCAGCAATATGACATTTGTTCATACTGGTTGAAGGTCATGTTCCTTGTTCACAGGCGTTCAGAACCATCAAGGGATTTCTGGCCAAGTTGGAGAAGGTCTCCGAGCATCCAGAGCTGGAGGAAGAATATGGTGAGAGTTCCAGTACTTTTATTTTGTGGCTATGGTTTACTCATTAAAATACTTGCATAGGTTTATTTTAAACTTGAATCCTACAAGAGTTCAGTAGTTTTAATCTTGTGTAGTTACGATTTCCTCATTCAAATCTCCCATCATCACCACCTTCCTTCTGTCATCCAAGTTGCATACATCTGCATTATTATGTGTTAGATACACAGATGGCAGCTTTTTATTGGCAGAAGTGAGCCAGAATCACATGACCTTGTGGAGCATGGAAGTGCAGAATGTGTGATAGACCCGTGTTAAAAGTGAAAAAAAACTACAACTGTGATCATTAGTAATACAACAGAAAGGGCAACAAAGAGCATCAAGGTAAACAGAGAGTTACTAGATAGTAAAGAAATAAACAGATAGGTAAACAGAGAGATACTAAAAAGATAAACAGAGAGGTAAACAGAGATACTAGATATTAGAGTGATAAACAGAGAGATATATCAAAGGTAAACACAGAGATAAACAGAGAGGTAAACACAGAGATACAAGATATTAAAGAAATAAACAGAGAGATACTAGAGAGGTAAACACAGAGATACAAGATATTAAAGAAATAAACAGAGAGATACTAGAGAGATAAACATAGAGGTAAACACAGAGATACAAGATATTAAAGAAATAAACAGAGATACTAGAGAGATAAACATAGAGGTAAACTCAGAGATACAAGATATTAAAGAAATAAACAGAGAGATACTAGAGAGATAAACATAGAGGTAAACAATAAGGCAGATGTAGTCAGAGGCCTTTGGGATCATGTGAATAATGTGCAAGAACAGATACATCATTATGGCTCGGAGAGACTGATGCAGCAGGGAGTGGCCAAAGGATCTGGCCGACAGTACTTGGAGAAAAGGCCAGACAGACACATAATCAGGCTGATGCTGGTGACATCAGTATTGGGACTCTTCGTTGGTTGTTGAAGTTGGGAATGGAGCATGTATGGGAATGTCCTTTGTGCTGTGATGTCGGTTCTTGACTCAACTGTAAACATGTTTTCTGGATATGAACACCACATCATTGCTGCTAGTTGTTTCTGTTCTCTCTCAATGTATGGTCTTGTTTGACAGCACATCATTGCTGCTAGTTGTTTCTGTTCTCTCTCAATGTATAGTCTTGTTTGACAGCACATCATTGCTGCTAGTTGTTTCTGTTCTCTCTCAATGTATGGTCTTGTTTGACAGCACATCATTCCTGCTAGTTGTTTCTGTTCTCTCTCAATGTATGGTCTTGTTTGACAGCACATCATTGCTGCTAGTTGTTTCTGTTCTCTCTCAATGTATGGTCTTGTTTGACAGCACATCATTGCTGCTAGTTGTTTCTGTTCTCTCTCAATGTATGGTCTTGTTTGACACCACATCATTGCTGCTAGTTGTTTCTGTTCTCTCTCAATTTATGGTCTTGTTTGACAGCACATCATTGCTGCTAGTTGTTTCTGTTCTCTCTCAATGTATAGTCTTGTTTGACAGCACATCATTGCTGCTAGTTGTTTCTGTTCTCTCTCAATGTATGGTCTTGTTTGACACTACATCATTGCTGCTAGTTGTTTCTGTTCTCTCTCAATTTATGGTCTTGTTTGACAGCACATCATTGCTGCTAGTTGTTTCTGTTCTCTCTCAATGTATGGTCTTGTTTGACAGCACATCATTGCTGCTAGTTGTTTCTGTTCTCTCTCAATGTATGGTCTTGTTTGACACCACATCATTGCTGCTAGTTGTTTCTGTTCTCTCTCAATGTATGGTCTTGTTTGACAGCACATCATTGCTGCTAGTTGTTTCTGTTCTCTCTCAATGTATGGTCTTGTTTGACAGCACATCATTGCTGCTAGTTGTTTCTGTTCTCTCTCAATGTATGGTCTTGTTTGACAGCACATCATTGCTGCTAGTTGTTTCTGTTCTCTCTCAATGTATGGTCTTGTTTGACAGCACATCATTGCTGCTAGTTGTTTCTGTTCTCTCTCAATGTATGGTCTTGTTTGACAGCACATCATTGCTGCTAGTTGTTTCTGTTCTCTCTCAATTTATGGTCTTGTTTGACAGCACATCATTGCTGCTAGTTGTTTCTGTTCTCTCTCAATGTATGGTCTTGTTTGACAGCACATCATTCCTGCTAGTTGTTTCTGTTCTCTCTCAATGTATGGTCTTGTTTGACAGCACATCATTCCTGCTAGTTGTTTCTGTTCTCTCTCAATGTATGGTCTTGTTTGACACCACATCATTGCTGCTAGTTGTTTCTGTTCTCTCTCAATTTATGGTCTTGTTTGACAGCACATCATTCCTGCTAGTTGTTTCTGTTCTCTCTCAATTTATGGTCTTGTTTGACAGCACATCATTGCTGCTAGTTGTTTCTGTTCTCTCTCAATTTATGGTCTTGTTTGACAGCACATCATTGCTGCTAGTTGTTTCTGTTCTCTCTCAATTTATGGTCTTGTTTGACAGCACATCATTGCTGCTAGTTGTTTCTGTTCTCTCTCAATGTATGGTCTTGTTTGACAGCACATCATTGCTGCTAGTTGTTTCTGTTCTCTCTCAATGTATAGTCTTGTTTGACAGCACATCATTGCTGCTAGTTGTTTCTGTTCTCTCTCAATGTATAGTCTTGTTTGACAGCACATCATTGCTGCTAGTTGTTTCTGTTCTCTCTCAATGTATAGTCTTGTTTGACAGCACATCATTGCTGCTAGTTGTTTCTGTTCTCTCTCAATGTATGGTCTTGTTTGACACTACATCATTGCTGCTAGTTGTTTCTGTTCTCTCTCAATTTATGGTCTTGTTTGACAGCACATCATTGCTGCTAGTTGTTTCTGTTCTCTCTCAATGTATGGTCTTGTTTGACAGCACATCATTGCTGCTAGTTGTTTCTGTTCTCTCTCAATGTATGGTCTTGTTTGACACCACATCATTGCTGCTAGTTGTTTCTGTTCTCTCTCAATGTATGGTCTTGTTTGACAGCACATCATTGCTGCTAGTTGTTTCTGTTCTCTCTCAATGTATGGTCTTGTTTGACAGCACATCATTGCTGCTAGTTGTTTCTGTTCTCTCTCAATGTATGGTCTTGTTTGACAGCACATCATTGCTGCTAGTTGTTTCTGTTCTCTCTCAATGTATGGTCTTGTTTGACAGCACATCATTGCTGCTAGTTGTTTCTGTTCTCTCTCAATGTATGGTCTTGTTTGACACCACATCATTGCTGCTAGTTGTTTCTGTTCTCTCTCAATGTATGGTCTTGTTTGACAGCACATCATTGCTGCTAGTTGTTTCTGTTCTCTCTCAATGTATGGTCTTGTTTGACAGCACATCATTGCTGCTAGTTGTTTCTGTTCTCTCTCAATGTATGGTCTTGTTTGACAGCACATCATTGCTGCTAGTTGTTTCTGTTCTCTCTCAATTTATGGTCTTGTTTGACACCACATCATTGCTGCTAGTTGTTTCTGTTCTCTCTCAATGTATGGTCTTGTTTGACAGCACATCATTGCTGCTAGTTGTTTCTGTTCTCTCTCAATGTATGGTCTTGTTTGACACCACATCATTCCTGCTAGTTGTTTCTGTTCTCTCTCAATGTATGGTCTTGTTTGACACCACATCATTCCTGCTAGTTGTTTCTGTTCTCTCTCAATGTATGGTCTTGTTTGACACCACATCATTCCTGCTAGTTGTTTCTGTTCTCTCTCAATGTATGGTCTTGTTTGACACCACATCATTGCTGCTAGTTGTTTCTGTTCTCTCTCAATTTATGGTCTTGTTTGACAGCACATCATTCCTGCTAGTTGTTTCTGTTCTCTCTCAATTTATGGTCTTGTTTGACAGCACATCATTGCTGCTAGTTGTTTCTGTTCTCTCTCAATGTATGGTCTTGTTTGACACCACATCATTGCTGCTAGTTGTTTCTGTTCTCTCTCAATGTATGGTCTTGTTTGACACCACATCATTCCTGCTAGTTGTTTCTGTTCTCTCTCAATGTATGGTCTTGTTTGACACCACATCATTCCTGCTAGTTGTTTCTGTTCTCTCTCAATGTATGGTCTTGTTTGACACCACATCATTGCTGCTAGTTGTTTCTGTTCTCTCTCAATTTATGGTCTTGTTTGACAGCACATCATTCCTGCTAGTTGTTTCTGTTCTCTCTCAATTTATGGTCTTGTTTGACAGCACATCATTGCTGCTAGTTGTTTCTGTTCTCTCTCAATGTATGGTCTTGTTTGACACCACATCATTGCTGCTAGTTGTTTCTGTTCTCTCTCAATGTATGGTCTTGTTTGACAGCACATCATTGCTGCTAGTTGTTTCTGTTCTCTCTCAATGTATGGTCTTGTTTGACAGCACATCATTGCTGCTAGTTGTTTCTGTTCTCTCTCAATGTATGGTCTTGTTTGACAGCACATCATTCCTGCTAGTTGTTTCTGTTCTCTCTCAATGTATGGTCTTGTTTGACACCACATCATTGCTGCTAGTTGTTTCTGTTCTCTCTCAATGTATGGTCTTGTTTGACAGCACATCATTGCTGCTAGTTGTTTCTGTTCTCTCTCAATGTATGGTCTTGTTTGACAGCACATCATTGCTGCTAGTTGTTTCTGTTCTCTCTCAATGTATGGTCTTGTTTGACACCACATCATTGCTGCTAGTTGTTTCTGTTCTCTCTCAATTTATGGTCTTGTTTGACAGCACATCATTCCTGCTAGTTGTTTCTGTTCTCTCTCAATTTATGGTCTTGTTTGACAGCACATCATTGCTGCTAGTTGTTTCTGTTCTCTCTCAATGTATGGTCTTGTTTGACAGCACATCATTCCTGCTAGTTGTTTCTGTTCTCTCTCAATGTATGGTCTTGTTTGACAGCACATCATTCCTGCTAGTTGTTTCTGTTCTCTCTCAATTGATGGTCTTGTTTGACAGCACATCATTGCTGCTAGTTGTTTCTGTTCTCTCTCAATTGATGGTCTTGTTTGACAGCACATCATTGCTGCTAGTTGTTTCTGTTCTCTCTCAATGTATGGTCTTGTTTGACACCACATCATTGCTGCTAGTTGTTTCTGTTCTCTCTCAATTTATGGTCTTGTTTGACACCACATCATTGCTGCTAGTTGTTTCTGTTCTCTCTCAATGTATGGTCTTGTTTGACAGCACATCATTGCTGCTAGTTGTTTCTGTTCTCTCTCAATGTATGGTCTTGTTTGACAGCACATCATTGCTGCTAGTTGTTTCTGTTCTCTCTCAATGTATGGTCTTGTTTGACAGCACATCATTCCTGCTAGTTGTTTCTGTTCTCTCTCAATGTATGGTCTTGTTTGACAGCACATCATTGCTGCTAGTTGTTTCTGTTCTCTCTCAATTTATGGTCTTGTTTGACAGCACATCATTGCTGCTAGTTGTTTCTGTTCTCTCTCAATGTATGGTCTTGTTTGACAGCACCATCATTGCTGCTAGTTGTTTCTGTTCTCTCTCAATTTATGGTCTTGTTTGACACCACATCATTGCTGCTAGTTGTTTCTGTTCTCTCTCAATGTATGGTCTTGTTTGACAGCACATCATTGCTGCTAGTTGTTTCTGTTCTCTCTCAATTTATGGTCTTGTTTGACAGCACATCATTGCTGCTAGTTGTTTCTGTTCTCTCTCAATGTATGGTCTTGTTTGACAGCACATCATTCCTGCTAGTTGTTTCTGTTCTCTCTCAATGTATGGTCTTGTTTGACAGCACATCATTGCTGCTAGTTGTTTCTGTTCTCTCTCAATTTATGGTCTTGTTTGACAGCACATCATTGCTGCTAGTTGTTTCTGTTCTCTCTCAATTGATGGTCTTGTTTGACAGCACATCATTGCTGCTAGTTGTTTCTGTTCTCTCTCAATGTATGGTCTTGTTTGACACCACATCATTGCTGCTAGTTGTTTCTGTTCTCTCTCAATTTATGGTCTTGTTTGACACCACATCATTGCTGCTAGTTGTTTCTGTTCTCTCTCAATGTATAGTCTTGTTTGACAGCACATCATTGCTGCTAGTTGTTTCTTGTTCTCTCTCAATGTATGGTCTTGTTTTGACAGCACATCATTGCTGCTTAGTTGTTTCTGTTCTCTCTCAATGTATGGTCTTGTTTGACAGCACATCATTCCTGCTAGTTGTTCTGTTCTCTCTCAATTTATGGTCTTGTTTGACAGCACATCATTGCTGCTAGTTGTTTCTGTTCTCTCTCAATGTATGGTCTTGTTTGACAGCCACATCATTGCTGCTAGTTGTTTCTGTTCTCTCTCAATGTATGGTCTTGTTTGACACCACATCATTGCTGCTAGTTGTTTCTGTTCTCTCTCAATGTATGAGTCTTGTTTGACAGCACATCATTGCTGCTAGTTGTTTCTGTTCTCTCTCAATTTATGGTCTTGTTTGACACTACATCATTGCTGCTAGTTGTTTCTGTTCTCTCTCAATTTATGGTCTTGTTTGACAGCACATCATTGCTGCTAGTTGTTTCTGTTCTCTCTCAATGTATGGTCTTGTTTGACAGCACATCATTGCTGCTAGTTGTTTCTGTTATTCTCCTCCTCAATGTATGGTCTTGTTTGACAGCCACATCATTGCTGCTGCTAGTTGGTTTCGTTCTCTCTCCAATGTATTGGTCTTGGTTGCCAGTCAGCAGTCATTGCTGCTAGTTGTTTCTGGTTCCTCTCTCAATGTATGGGTTCTTGTTTGGACAAGGCACATCATTTGCTGCTTACGTTGTTTCTGTTCCGTCTCTCAATGTATGGTCTTTGTTTGACACACACATGCTGATAGTGTCGTCTCTCTCAATGTATCGGTTCTGGTTGGACGCACATCATTGCTCAGTGTCTCCTCAATGTATGGTCTTGTTCTGACAGCTACATCATTGCTGCCTAGTATGTTTTCTGTTCTCTCGTCCAGAATGGTATGGTCTATGTTTGGACAGCACATCATTGCTGCTAGTTGTTTCTGTTCTCTCTCAATGTATGGTCTTGTTTGACAGCACATCATTGCCTGCTATTGTTTCCTGTTCTCTCTCAAATTGTATGGTCTTGTTTGACACCACATCATTGCTGGCTAGTTGTTTCTGTTCTCTCTCCATGTATGGTCTTGTTTGACAGCACATCATTGCTGCTAGTGGTTTCTGTCTGCTCTCAATGTATGGTCTTGTTTGACAGCACATCATTGCATGCTAGTTGTTTCTGTTCTCTCTCAATGTATGGTCTTGTTTGACAGCACATCATTGCTGCTAGTTGTTTCTGTTCTCTCTCAATGTATGGTCTTGTTTGACAGCACATCATTGCCTGCTAGTTGTTTCTGTTCTCTCTCAATGTATGGTCTTGTTGACAGCACATCATTGCTGCTAGTTGTTTCTGTTCTCTCTCAATGTATGGTCTTGTTTGACAGCACATCATTCCTGCTAGTTGTTTCTGTTCTCTCTCAATGTATGGTCTTGTTTGACAGCACATCATTGCTGCTAGTTGTTTCTGTTCTCTCTCAATGTATGGTCTTGTTTGACAGCACATCATTCCTGCTAGTTGTTTCTGTTCTCTCTCAATGTATGGTCTTGTTTGACAGCACATCATTCCTGCTAGTTGTTTCTGTTCTCTCTCAATGTATGGTCTTGTTTGACAGCACATCATTCCTGCTAGTTGTTTCTGTTCTCTCTCAATGTATGGTCTTGTTTGACAGCACATCATTGCTGCTAGTTGTTTCTGTTCTCTCTCAATTTATGGTCTTGTTTGACACCACATCATTGCTGCTAGTGTTTCTGTTCTCTCTCAATGTATGGTCTTGTTTGACACCACATCATTGCTGCTAGTTGTTTCTGTTCTCTCTCAATTTATGGTCTTGTTTGACAGCACATCATTCCTGCTAGTTGTTTCTGTTCTCTCTCAATGTATGGTCTTGTTTGACAGCACATCATTGCCTGCTAGTTGTTTCTGTTCCTCTCTCAATGTATGGTCTTGTTTGACAGCACATCATTGCTGCTAGTTGTTTCTGTTCTCTCTCAATGTATGGTCTTGTTTGACAGCACATCATTGCTGCTAGTTGTTTCTGTTCTCTCTCAATGTATGGTCTTGTTTGACAGCACATCATTGCTGCTAGTTGTTTCTGTTCTCTCTCAATGTATGGTCTTGTTTGACAGCACATCATTGCTGCTAGTTGTTTCTGTTCTCTCTCAATTTATGGTCTGTTTGACAGCACATCATTGCTGCTAGTTGTTTCTGTTCTCTCTCAATGTATGGTCTTGTTTGACAGCACATCATTGCTGCTAGTTGTTTCTGTTCTCTCTCAATGTATGGTCTTGTTTGACAGCCACATCATTGCTGCTAGTTGTTTCTGTTCTCTCTCAATGTATGGTCTTGTTTGACAGCACATCATTGCTGCTAGTTGTTTCTGTTCTCTCTCAATGTATAGTCTTGTTTGACAGCACATCATTGCTGCTAGTTGTTTCTGTTCTCTCTCAATTTATGGTCTTGTTTGACAGCACATCATTGCTGCTAGTTGTTTCTGTTCTCTCTCAATTTATGGTCTTGTTTGACAGCACATCATTGCTGCTAGTTGTTTCTGTTCTCTCTCAATGTATGGTCTTGTTTGACAGCCACATCATTGCTGCTAGTTGTTTCTGTTCTCTCTCAATGTATGGTCTTGTTTGACAGCACATCATTGCTGCTAGTTGTTTCTGTTCTCTCTCAATGTATGGTCTTGTTTGACCAGCACATCATTGCCTGCTAGTTGTTTCTGTTCTCTCTCAATGTATGGGTCTTGTTTGACAGCACATCATTGCTGCTAGTTGTTTCTGTTCTCTCTCAATGTATGGTCTTGTTTGACAGCACATCATTGCTGCTAGTTGTTTCTGTTCTCTCTCAATGTATGGTCTTGTTTGACAGCTACATCATTGCTGCTAGTTTGTTTCTGTTCTCTCTCAATGTATGGTCTTGTTTGACAGCACTCATTGCTGCTAGTTGTTTCTGTTCTCTCTCAATGTATGGTCTTGTTTGACAGCACATCATTGCCTGCTAGTTGTTTCTGTTCTCTCTCAATGTATGGTCTTGTTTGACAGCCACATCATTTGCTGCTAGTTGTTTCTGTTCTCTCTCAATGTATGGTCTTGTTTGACAGCACATCATTGCTGCTAGTTGTTTCTGTTCTCTCTCAATGTATGTCTTGTTTGACACCACATCATTGCTGCTAGTTGTTTCTGTTCTTCTCTCAATTTATGGTCTTGATTTGACAGCACATCATTGCTGCTAGTTGTTTCTGTTCTCTCCTCAATGTATGGTCTTGTTTGACACCACATCATTGCTGCTAGTTGTTTCTGTTCTCTCTCAATGTATGGTCTTGTTTGACAGCACATCAATTGCTGCTAGTTGTTTCTGTTCTCTCTCAATGTATGGTCTTGTTTGACAGCACATCATTGCTGCTAGTTGTTTCTGTTCTCTCTCAATGTATGGTACTTGTTTGACAGCACATCATTGCTGCTAGTTGTTTCTGTTCTCTCTCAATGTATGGTCTTGTTTGACACCACATCATGCTGCTAGTTGTTTCTGTTCTCTCTCCAATTTATGGTCTTGTTTGACAGCACATCATTGCTGCTAGGTTGTTTCTGTTCTCTCTCAATGTATGGTCTTGTTTGACAGCACATCATTGCTGCTAGTTGTTTCTGGTTCTCTCTCAATGTATGGTCTTGTTGACACCACATCATTGCTGCTAGTTGTTTCTGTTCTCTCTCAATGTATGGTCTTGTTTGACAGCACATCATTGCTGCTAGTTGTTTCTGTTCTCTCTCAATTTATGGTCTTGTTTGACAGCACATCATTGCTGCTAGTTGTTTCTGTTCTCTCTCAATGTATGGTCTTGTTTGACAGCACATCATTGCTGCTAGTTGTTTCTGTTCTCTCTCAATGTTGGTCTTGTTTGACAGCACATCATTGCTGCTAGTTGTTTCTGTTCTCTCTCAATTTATGGTCTTGTTTGACAGCACATCATTGCTGCTAGTTGTTTCTGTTCTCTCTCAATGTATGGTCTTGTTTGACAGCACATCATTGCTGCTAGTTGTTTCTGTTCTCTCTCAATGTATGGTCTTGTTTGACAGCACATCATTGCTGCTAGTTGTTTCTGTTCTCTCTCAATTTATGGTCTTGTTTGACAGCACATCATTGCCTGCTAGTTGTTTCTGTTCTCTCTCAATTGATATGGTCTTGTTTGACAGCACATCATTGCTGCCTAGTTGTTTTCTGTTCTCTCTCAATGTATGGTCTTGTTTGACAGCCACATCATTCCTGCTAGTTGTTTCTGTTCTCCTCTCAATTTATGGTCTTGTTTGGACAGCACATCATTGCTGCTAGTTGTTTCTGTTCTCTCTCAATGTATGGTCTTGTTTGACAGCACATCATTGCTGCTAGTTGTTTCTGTTCTCTCTCAATTGTATGGTTCTTGTTTGACAGCACATCATTGCTGCTAGTTGTTTCTGTTCTCTCTCAAGTTTATGGTCTGTTTGACAGCCACATCATTCCTGCTAGTTGTTTCTGTTCTCTCTCAATGTATGGTCTTGTTTGACAGCACATCATTGCTGCTAGTTGTTTCTGTTCTCTCAATGTATGGTCTTGTTTGACAGCACATCATTGCTGCTAGTTGTTTTCTGTTCTCTCTCAATTTATGGTCTTGTTTGACAGCACATCATTCCTGCTAGTTGTTTCTGTTCTCTCTCAATTTATGGTCTTGTTTGACACCACATCATTGCTGCTAGTTGTTTCTGTTCTCTCTCAATTTATGGTCTTGTTTGACACCACATCATTGCTGCTAGTTGTTTCTGTTCTCTCTCAATGTATGGTCTTGTTTGACACCACATCATTGCTGCTAGTTGTTTCTGTTCTCTCTCAATGTATGGTCTTGTTTGACAGCACATCATTGCTGCTAGTTGTTTCTGTTCTCTCTCAATTTATGGTCTTGTTTGACAGCACATCATTGCTGCTAGTTGTTTCTGTTCTCTCTCAATTTATGGTCTTGTTTGACACCACATCATTGCTGCTAGTTGTTTCTGTTCTCTCTCAATGTATGGTCTTGTTTGACAGCACATCATTGCTGCTAGTTGTTTCTGTTCTCTCTCAATGTATAGTCTTGTTTGACAGCACATCATTCCTGCTAGTTGTTTCTGTTCTCTCTCAATGTATAGTCTTGTTTGACAGCACATCATTGCTGCTAGTTGTTTCTGTTCTCTCTCAATGTATGGTCTTGTTTGACAGCACATCATTGCTGCTAGTTGTTTCTGTTCTCTCTCAATTTATGGTCTTGTTTGACACTACATCATTGCTGCTAGTTGTTTCTGTTCTCTCTCAATTTATGGTCTTGTTTGACAGCACATCATTCCTGCTAGTTGTTTCTGTTCTCTCTCAATGTATGGTCTTGTTTGACAGCACATCATTCCTGCTAGTTGTTTCTGTTCTCTCTCAATGTATAGTCTTGTTTGACAGCACATCATTGCTGCTAGTTGTTTCTGTTCTCTCTCAATGTATGGTCTTGTTTGACAGCACATCATTGCTGCTAGTTGTTTCTGTTCTCTCTCAATGTATGGTCTTGTTTGACACCACATCATTGCTGCTAGTTGTTTCTGTTCTCTCTCAATGTATGGTCTTGTTTGACAGCACATCATTGCTGCTAGTTGTTTCTGTTCTCTCTCAATGTATAGTCTTGTTTGACAGCACATCATTCCTGCTAGTTGTTTCTGTTCTCTCTCAATGTATGGTCTTGTTTGACAGCACATCATTGCTGCTAGTTGTTTCTGTTCTCTCTCAATGTATGGTCTTGTTTGACAGCACATCATTGCTGCTAGTTGTTTCTGTTCTCTCTCAATGTATGGTCTTGTTTGACACTACATCATTGCTGCTAGTTGTTTCTGTTCTCTCTCAATTTATGGTCTTGTTTGACAGCACATCATTCCTGCTAGTTGTTTCTGTTCTCTCTCAATGTATGGTCTTGTTTGACAGCACATCATTCTGCTAGTTGTTTCTGTTCTCTCTCAATGTATAGGTCTTGTTTGACAGCACATCATTGCTGCTAGTTGTTTCTGTTCTCTCTCAATGTATGGTCTTGTTTGACAGCACATCATTGCCTGCTAGTTGTTTCTGTTCTCTCTCAATGTATGGTCTTGTTTGACAGCCACATCATTGCTGCTAGTTGTTTCTGTTCTCTCTCAATTTATGGTCTTGTTTGACAGCCACATCATTGCTGCTAGTTGTTTCTGTTCTCTCTCAATGTATGGTCTTGTTTGACAGCACATCATTCCTGCTAGTTGTTTCTGTTCTCTCTCAATGTATGGTCTTGTTTGACACCACATCATTGCTGCTAGTTGTTTCTGTTCTCTCTCAATTTATGTTCTTGTTTGACAGCACATCATTGCTGCTAGTTGTTTCTGTTCTCTCTCAATGTATGGTCTTGTTTGACACCACATCATTGCTGCTAGTTGTTTCTGTTCTCTCTCAATGTATGGTCTTGTTTGACAGCACATCATTCCTGCTAGTTGTTTCTGTTCTCTCTCAATTTATGGTCTTGTTTGACAGCACATTATTCCTGCTAGTTGTTTCTGTTCTCTCTCAATGTATGGTCTTGTTTGACAGCACATTATTCCTGCTAGTTGTTTCTGTTCTCTCTCAATGTATGGTCTTGTTTGACACTACATCATTGCTGCTAGTTGTTTCTGTTCTCTCTCAATGTATGGTCTTGTTTGACAGCACATCATTGCTGCTAGTTGTTTCTGTTCTCTCTCAATGTATGGTCTTGTTTGACACCACATCATTGCTGCTAGTTGTTTCTGTTCTCTCTCAATGTATGGTCTTGTTTGACAGCACATCATTGCTGCTAGTTGTTTCTGTTCTCTCTCAATTTATGGTCTTGTTTGACACTACATCATTGCTGCTAGTTGTTTCTGTTCTCTCTCAATGTATGGTCTTGTTTGACACCACATCATTGCTGCTAGTTGTTTCTGTTCTCTCTCAATGTATGGTCTTGTTTGACACCACATCATTGCTGCTAGTTGTTTCTGTTCTCTCTCAATGTATGGTCTTGTTTGACACCACATCATTGCTGCTAGTTGTTTCTGTTCTCTCTCAATTTATGGTCTTGTTTGACAGCACATCATTGCTGCTAGTTGTTTCTGTTCTCTCTCAATGTATGGTCTTGTTTGACACCACATCATTGCTGCTAGTTGTTTCTGTTCTCTCTCAATGTATGGTCTTGTTTGACAGCACATCATTGCTGCTAGTTGTTTCTGTTCTCTCTCAATGTATGGTCTTGTTTGACAGCACATCATTGCTGCTAGTTGTTTCTGTTCTCTCTCAATGTATGGTCTTGTTTGACACCACATCATTCCTGCTAGTTGTTTCTGTTCTCTCTCAATGTATGGTCTTGTTTGACACCACATCATTGCTGCTAGTTGTTTCTGTTCTCTCTCAATTTATGGTCTTGTTTGACAGCACATCATTCCTGCTAGTTGTTTCTGTTCTCTCTCAATGTATAGTCTTGTTTGACACCACATCATTGCTGCTAGTTGTTTCTGTTCTCTCTCAATGTATGGTCTTGTTTGACACCACATCATTGCTGCTAGTTGTTTCTGTTCTCTCTCAATGTATGGTCTTGTTTGACACCACATCATTGCTGCTAGTTGTTTCTGTTCTCTCTCAATTTATGGTCTTGTTTGACAGCACATCATTGCTGCTAGTTGTTTCTGTTCTCTCTCAATGTATGGTCTTGTTTGACCAGCACATCATTGCTGCTAGTTGTTCTGTTCTCTCTCATGTATGGTCTTGTTTGACAGCACATCATTGCTGCTAGTTGTTTCTGTTCTCTCTCAATGTATGGTCTTGTTTGACACCACATCATTCCTGCTAGTTGTTTCTGTTCTCTCTCAATGTATGGTCTTGTTTGACAGCACATCATTGCTGCTAGTTGTTTCTGTTCTCTCTCAATTTATGGTCTTGTTTGACAGCACATCATTGCTGCTAGTTGTTTCTGTTCTCTCTTCAATTTATGGTCTTGTTTGACAGCACATCATTCCTGCTAGTTGTTTCTGTTCTCTCTCAATGTTATGGGTCTTGTTTGACAGCACATCATTGCTGCTAGTTGTTTCTGTTCTCTCTCAATGTATGGTCTTGTTTGACAGCACATCATTCCTGCTAGTTGTTTCTGTTCTCTCTCAATTTATGGTCTTGTTTGACAGCACATCATTGCTGCTAGTTGTTTCTGTTCTCTCTCAATGTATGGTCTTGTTTGACAGCACATCATTGCTGCTAGTTGTTTCTGTTCTCTCTCAATTTATGGTCTTGTTTGACAGCACATCATTGCTGCTAGTTGTTTCTGTTCTCTCTCAATGTATGGTCTTGTTTGACAGCACATCATTCCTGCTAGTTGTTTCTGTTTCTCTCTCAATGTATGGTCTTGTTTGACAGCACATCATTGCTGCTAGTTGTTTCTGTTCTCTCTCAATGTATGGTCTTGTTTGACAGCACATCATTGCTGCTAGTTGTTTCTGTTCTCTCTCAATTTATGGTCTTGTTTGACAGCACATCATTGCCTGCTAGTTGTTTCTGTTCTCTCTCAATTTATGGTCTTGTTTGACAGCACATCATTCCTGCTAGTTGTTTCTGTTCTCTCTCAATTTATGGTCTTGTTTGACAGCACATCATTGCCTGCTAGTTGTTTCTGTTCTCTCTCAATGTATGGTCTTGTTTGACAGCACATCATTGCTGCTAGTTGTTTCTGTTCTCTCTCAATTTATGGTCTTGTTTGACAGCACATCATTGCTGCTAGTTGTTTCTGTTCTCTCTCAATGTATGGTCTTGTTTGACAGCACATCATTCCTGCTAGTTGTTTCTGTTCTCTCTCAATGTATGGTCTTGTTTGACAGCACATCATTGCTGCTAGTTGTTTCTGTTCTCTCTCAATGTATGGTCTTGTTTGACAGCACATCATTGCCTGCTAGTTGTTTCTGTTCTCTCTCAATGTATGGTCTTGTTTGACAGCACATCATTGCTGCTAGTTGTTTCTGTTCTCTCTCAATTTATGGTCTTGTTTGACAGCACATCATTGCCTGCTAGTTGTTTCTGTTCTCTCTCAATTTATGGTCTTGTTTGACAGCACATCATTGCTGCTAGTTGTTTCTGTTCTCTCTCAATGTATGGTCTTGTTTGACAGCACATCATTCCTGCTAGTTGTTTCTGTTCTCTCTCAATTTATGGTCTTGTTTGACAGCACATCATTCCTGCTAGTTGTTTCTGTTCTCTCTCAATTTATGGTCTTGTTTGACAGCACATCATTGCCTGCTAGTTGTTTCTGTTCTCTCTCAATTTATGGTCTTGTTTGACAGCACATCATTGCTGCTAGTTGTTTCTGTTCTCTCTCAATGTATGGTCTTGTTTGACAGCACATCATTGCTGCTAGTTGTTTCTGTTCTCTCTCAATGTATGGTCTTGTTTGACAGCACATCATTGCTGCTAGTTGTTTCTGTTCTCTCTCAATTTATGGTCTTGTTGACAGCACATCATTCCTGCTAGTTGTTTCTGTTCTCTCTCAATTATGGTCTTGTTTGACAGCACATCATTGCTGCTAGTTGTTTCTGTTCTCTCTCAATGTATGGTCTTGTTTGACAGCACATCATTGCCTGCTAGTTGTTTCTGTTCTCTCTCAATGTATGGTCTTGTTTGACAGCACATCATTGCCTGCTAGTTGTTTCTGTTCTCTCTCAATGTATGGTCTTGTTTGACAGCACATCATTGCTGCTAGTTGTTTCTGTTCTCTCTCAATGTATGGTCTTGTTTGACAGCACATCATTGCCTGCTAGTTGTTTCTGTTCTCTCTCAATTTATGGTCTTGTTTGACAGCACATCATTGCTGCTAGTTGTTTCTGTTCTCTCTCAATGTATGGTCTTGTTTGACAGCACATCATTGCTGCTAGTTGTTTCTGTTCTCTCTCAATGTATGGTCTTGTTTGACAGCACATCATTCCTGCTAGTTGTTTCTGTTCTCTCTCAATGTATGGTCTTGTTTGACAGCACATCATTGCTGCTAGTTGTTTCTTGTTCTCTCTCAATGTATGGTCTTGTTTGACAGCACATCATTGCTGCTAGTTGTTTTCTGTTCTCTCTCAATGTATGGTCTTGTTTGACACCACATCATTGCTGCTAGTGTTTCTGTTCTCTCTCAATGTATGGTCTTGTTTGACAGCACATCATTCCTGCTAGTTGTTTCTGTTCTCTCTCAATGTATGGTCTTGTTTGACACCACATCATTGCTGCTAGTTGTTTCTGTTCTCTCTCAATGTATGGTCTTGTTTGACACCACATCATTGCTGCTAGTTGTTTCTGTTCTCTCTCAATTTATGGTCTTGTTTGACAGCACATCATTCCTGCTAGTTGTTTCTGTTCTCTCTCAATGTATGGTCTCTGTCTCTTATACACATCTCATCATTGCTGCTAGTTGTTTCTGTTCTCTCTCAATGTATGGTCTTGTTTGACACTACATCATTGCTGCTAGTTGTTTTCTGTTCTCTCTCAATGTATGGTCTTGTTTGACTAGCACATCATGCCTGCTAGTTGTTTCTGTTCTCTCTCAATTGTATGGTCTGTTGACAGCACATCATTGCTGCTAGTTGTTTCTGTTCTCTCTCAAGTTGATGGTCTTGTTTGACAGCACATCATTGCTGCTAGTTGTTTCTGTTCTCTCTCAATTTATGGTCTTGTTTGACAGCACATCATTGCTGCTAGTTGTTCTGTTCTCTCTCAATTTATGGTCTTGTTTGACAGCACATCATTGCTGCTAGTTGTTTCTGTTCTCTCTCAATTTATGGTCTTGTTTGACAGCACATCATTGCCTGCTAGTTGTTTCTGTTCTCTCTCAATGTATGGTCTTGTTTGACAGCACATCATTGCTGCTAGTTGTTTCTGTTCTCTCTCAATGTATGGTCTTGTTTGACAGCACATCATTGCTGCTAGTTGTTTCTGTTCTCTCTCAATGTATGTCTGTTTGACAGCACATCATTCTGCTAGTTGTTTCTGTTCTCTCTCAATGTATGGTCTTGTTTGACAGCACATCATTGCTGCTAGTTGTTTCTGTTCTCTCTCAATGTATGGTCTTGTTTGACAGCACATCATTGCTGCTAGTTGTTTCTGTTCTCTCTCAATGTATGGTCTTGTTTGACAGCACATCATTGCTGCTAGTTGTTTCTGTTCTCTCTCAATGTATGGTCTTGTTTGACAGCACATCATTGCTGCTAGTTGTTTCTGTTCTCTCTCAATGTATGGTCTTGTTTGACAGCACATCATTGCCTGCTAGTTGTTTCTGTTCTCTCATCAATTGTATGGTCTTGTTTGACACACATCATTGCTGCTAGTTGTTTCTGTTCTCTCTCAATGTATGGTCTTGTTTGACAGCACATCATTGCTACTGCTAGTTGTTTCTGTTCTCTCGTCAATGTATGGTCTTGTTTGACAGCACATCATTGCTGCTAGGTTGTTTCTGTTCTCCTTCTCAATGTATGGTCTTGTTTGACAGCAACAGTCATTGCTGCTAGTTGTTTCTGTTCTCTCTCAATGTATGGTCTTGTTTGACAGCACATCATGCTGCTAGTTGTTTCTGTTCTCTCTCAATGTATGGGTCTTGTTTGACAGCACATCATTGCTGCTAGTGTTTCTGTTCTCTCTCAATTTATTGGTCTTGTTGTACAGCACCTCATTGCTGCTAGTTGTTTCTGTTCTCTCTTCAATGTATGGTCTTGTTTGACAGCACATCATTGCTGCTAGTTGTTCTGTTCTCTCTCAATGTATGGTCTTGTTTGACAGCACATCATTGCTGCTAGTTGTTCTGTTCTTCTCAATGTATGGTCTTGTTGACAGCACATCATTCTGCTAGTGTTTCTGTCTCTCTCAATGTATGGTCTTGTTTGACAGCACATCATTGCTGCTAGTTGTTTCTGTTCTCTCTCAATTATGGTCTTGTTTGACAGCACATCATTGCTGCTAGTTGTTTCTGTTCTCTCTCAATGTATGGTCTTGTTGACAGACATCATTCTGCTAGGTTTCGTCTCTCTCAATGTATGTCTTGTTTGACAGCAATCATTGCTGCTAGTTGTTTCTGTTCTCTCTCAATGTTGGTCTTGTTTGACAGCACATCATTGCTGCTAGTTGTTTCTGTTCTCTCTCAATGTATGGTCTTGTTTGACAGCACATCATGCTGCTAGTTGTTTCTGTTCTCTCTCAATGTATGGTCTTGTTGACAGCACATCATTGCTGCTAGGTGTTTCTGTTCTCTCTCAATTTATGGTCTTGTTTGACAGCACATCATTGCTGCTAGTTGTTTCTGTCTCTCTCAATTTATGTCTTGTTTGACAGCACCTCATGCTGCTAGTTGTTCTGTTCTCTCTCATGTTATGGTCTTGTTTGACACCACATCATTGCTGCTAGTGTTTCTGTTCTCTCTCAATGTATAGTCTTGTTGACAGCACATCATGCTGCTAGTGTTTCTGTTATCTCTCAATGTATAGTCTTGTTTGACAGCACATCATTGCTGCTAGTTGTTTCTGTTCTCTCTCAATGTATGGTCTTGTTTGACACACTACATTGCCTGCTAGTTGTTTCTGTTCTCTCTCAATGTATGGTCTTGTTTGCCACACATCATGCTGCTAGTTGTTTCTGTTCTCTCTCAATGTATGGTCTTGTTTGACAGCACATCATTCCTGCTAGTTGTTCTGTTCTCTCTCAATGTATTGGTCTTGTTTGACAGCACATCATGCTGCTAGTTGTTTCTGTTCTCTCTCAATGTATGGTCTTGTTTGACAGCACATCATTGCTGCTAGTTTGTTTCTGTTCTCTCATCAATGTATGGTCTTGTTGACAGCCACCTCATTGCTGCTAGTTGTTTCTGTTCTCTCTCAATGTATGGTCTTGTTTGACAGCACATCATTGCTGCTAGTTGTTTCTGTTCTCTTCAATGTATGGTCTTGTTGACAGCACATCATTGCTGCTAGTTGTTTCTGTTCTCTTCAATGTATGGTCTTGTTTGACAGCACATCATTCCTGCTAGTTGTTTCTGTTCTCTCTCAATGTATGTCTTGTTTGACCAGCACATCATTGCTTGCTAGTTGTTTCTGTTCTCTCTCAATGTATGGTCTTGTTTGACAGCACATCATTGCTGCTAGTTGTTTCTGTTCTCTCTCAATTTATGGTCTTGTTTGACAGCACATCATTGCTGCTAGTTGTTCTGTTCTCTCTCAATGTATGGTCTTGTTTGACAGCACATCATTGCTGCTAGTTGTTTCTGTTCTCTCTCAATGTATGGTCTTGTTTGACAGCACATCATTGCTGCTAGTTGTTTCTGTTCTCTCTCAATTTATGGTCTTGTTTGACAGCAACATCATTGCTGCTAGTTTGTTTCTGGTCTCTCTCATGTTATGGTCTTGTTTGACACGCACATCATTGCCTGCTAGTTGTTTCTGTTTCTCTCTCAATGTATGGTCTTGTTTGACACCACATCATTGCTGCTATTGTTTCTGTTCTCTCTCAATTTATGGTCTTGTTGACAGCACATCATTGCTGCTAGTTGTTTCTGTTCTCTCTCAATTTATGGTCTTGTTTGACAAGCACATCATTGCTGCTAGTTGTTTCTGTTCTCTCTCAATTTATGGTCTTGTTTGACAGCACATCATTGCTGCTAGTTGTTTCTGTTCTCTCTCAATGTATGGTCTTGTTTGACAGCACATCATTGCTGCTAGTTGTTTCTGTTCTCTCTCAATTTATGGGTCTTGTTTGACAGCACATCAATTGCTGCTAGTTGTTTCTGTTCTCTCTCAATTTATGGTCTTGTTTGACAGCCACATCATTGCTGCTAGTTGTTTCTGTTCTCTCTCAATTTATGGTCTTGTTTGACAGCACATCATTGCTGCTAGTTGTTTCTGTTCTCTCTCAATGTATGGTCTTGTTTGACAGCACATCATTGCTGCTAGTTGTTTCTGTTCTCTCTCAATGTATGGTCTTGTTTGACAGCACATCATTGCTGCTAGTTGTTTCTGTTCTCTCTCAATGTATGGTCTTGTTTGACAGCACATCATTCCTGCTAGTTGTTTCTGTTCTCTCTCAATGTATGGTCTTGTTTGACAGCCACATCATTCCTGCTAGTTGTTTCTGTTCTCTCTCAATGTATGGTCTTGTTTGACACGCACATCATTGCCTGCTAGTTGTTTCTGTTCTCTCTCAATGTATGGTCTTGTTTGACAGCACATCATTGCTGCTAGTTGTTTCTGTTCTCTCTCAATGTATGGTCTTGTTTGACAGCAACATCATTGCTGCTAGTTGTTTCTGTTCTCTCTCAATGTATGGTCTTGTTTGACAGCCACATCATTGCTGCTAGTTGTTTCTGTTCTCTCTCAATGTATGGTCTTGTTTGACAGCACATCATTGCTGCTAGTTGTTTCTGTTCTCTCTCAATGTATGGTCTTGTTTGACACCACATCATTGCTGCTAGTTGTTTCTGTTCTCTCTCAATGTATGGTCTTGTTTGACAGCACATCATTGCTGCTAGTTGTTTCTGTTCTCTCTCAATGTATGGTCTTGTTTGACAGCACATCATTGCTGCTAGTTGTTTCTGTTCTCTCTCAATGTATGGTCTTGTTTGACAGCCACATCATTCTGCTAGTTGTTTCTGTTCTCTCTCAATGTATGGTCTTGTTTGACAGCACATCATTGCCTGCTAGTTGTTTCTGTTCTCTCTCAATGTATGGTCTGTTTGACAGCACATCATGCTGCTAGTTTGTTTCTGTTCTCTCTCAATTTATGGTCTTGTTGACAGCACATCATTGCTGCTAGTTGTTTCTGTTCTCTCTCAATGTATGGTCTTGTTTGACAGCACATCATTCCTGCTAGTTGTTTCTGTTCTCTCTCAATGTATGGTCTTGTTTGACAGCACATCATTGCTGCTAGTTGTTTCTGTTCTCTCTCAATGTATGGTCTTGTTTGACAGCACATCATTCCTGCTAGTGTTTCTGTTCTCTCTCAATGTATGGTCTTGTTTGACAGCACATCATTGCTGCTAGTTGTTCTGTTCTCTCTCAATTATGGTCTTGTTTGACAGCACATCATTGCTGCTAGTTGTTTCTGTTCTCTCTCAATGTATGGTCTTGTTTGACAGCACATCATTGCTGCTAGTTGTTTCTGTTCTCTCTCAATGTATGGTCTTGTTTGACAGCACATCATTGCTGCTAGTTGTTTCTGTTCTCTCTCAATTTATGGTCTTGTTTGACAGCACATCATTGCTGCTAGTTGTTTCTGTTCTCTCTCAATGTATGGTCTTGTTTGACAGCACATCATTGCTGCTAGTTGTTTCTGTTCTCTCTCAATGTATGGTCTTGTTTGACAGCACATCATGCCTGCTAGTTGTTTCTGTTCTCTCTCAATTTATGGTCTTGTTTGACAGCACATCATTGCTGCTAGTTGTTTCTGTTCTCTCTCAATGTATGGTCTTGTTTGACAGCACATCATTGCCTGCTAGTTGTTTCTGTTCTCTCTCAATGTATGGTCGTGTTGACAGCACATCATTGCTGCTAGTTGTTTTCTGTTCTCTCTCAATTTATGGTCTTGTTTGACAGCACATCATTGCTGCTAGTTGTTTCTGTTCTCTCTCAATGTATGGTCTTGTTTGACAGCACATCATTGCTGCTAGTTGTTTCTGTTCTCTCCTCAATGTATGGTCTTGTTTGACAGCACATCATTGCTGCTAGTTGTTTCTGTTCTCTCTCAATGTATGGTCTTGTTTGACAGCACATCATTGCTGCTAGTTGTTTCTGTTCTCTCTCAATGTATGGTCTTGTTTGACAGCACATCATTGCTGCTAGTTGTTTCTGTTCTCTCTCAATGTATGGTCTTGTTGACAGCACATCATTGCTGCTAGTTGTTTCTGTTCTCTCTCAATGTATGGTCTTGTTTGACAGCACATCATTGCTGCTAGTTGTTTCTGTTCTCTCTCAATTTATGGTCTTGTTTGACAGCACATCATTGCTGCTAGTTGTTTCTGTTCTCTCTCAATGTATGGTCTTGTTTGACACCACATCATTGCTGCTAGTTGTTTCTGTTCTCTCTCAATGTATGGTCTTGTTTGACACACATCATTGCTGCTAGTTGTTTCTGTTCTCTCTCAATGTATGGTCTTGTTTGACAGCACATCATTGCTGCTAGTTGTTTCTGTTCTCTCTCAATGTATGGTCTTGTTTGACAGCCCATCATTGCTGCTAGTTGTTTCTGTTCTTCTCAATATGGTCTGTTGAAGCACATCATTTGCATGTTCGGCTTCTCTCTCCATGTATGGTCTTGTTTGACAGCACATCATTGCTGCTAGTTGTTTCTGTTCTCTCTCAATTTATGGTCTTGTTTGACAGCACATCATTGCTGCTAGTTGTTTCTGTTCTCTCTCAATTTATGGTCTTGTTTGACAGCACATCATTGCTGCTAGTTGTTTCTGTTCTCTCTCAATGTATGGTCTTGTTTGACAGCACATCATTCCTGCTAGTTGTTTCTGTTCTCTCTCAATTTATGGTCTTGTTTGACAGCACATCATTCCTGCTAGTTGTTTCTGTTCTCTCTCAATGTATGGTCTTGATTGACAGCACATCATTGCTGCTAGTTGTTTCTGTTCTCTCTCAATGTATGGTCTTGTTTGACAGCACATCATTCCTGCTAGTTGTTTCTGTTCTCTCTCAATGTATGGTCTTGTTTGACACCACATTATTGCTGCTAGTTGTTTCTGTTCTCTCTCAATGTATGGTCTTGTTTGACAGCACATCATTCCTGCTAGTTGTTTCTGTTCTCTCTCAATGTATGGTCTTGTTTGACACCACATTATTGCTGCTAGTTGTTTCTGTTCTCTCTCAATGTATGGTCTTGTTTGACAGCACATCATTGCTGCTAGTTGTTTCTGTTCTCTCTCAATGTATGGTCTTGTTTGACAGCACATCATTCCTGCTAGTTGTTTCTGTTCTCTCTCACTGTATGTCTTGTTTGACACCACATTATTGCTGCTAGTTGTTTCTGTTCTCTCTCATTTATGGTCTTGTTTGACAGCCACATCATTGCTGCTAGTTGTTTCTGTTCTCTCTCAATGTATGGTCTTGTTTGACAGCACATCATTGCTGCTAGTTGTTTCTGTTCTCTCTCAATGTATGGTCTTGTTTGACACCACATTCATTGCTGCTAGTTGTTTCTGTTCTCTCTCAATGTATGGTCTTGTTTTGACAGCACATCATTCCTGCTAGTTGTTTTCTGTTCTCTCTCAATGTATGGTCTTGTTGACAGCCACATTATTGCTGCTAGTTGTTTCTGTTCTCTCTCAATGTATGGTCTTGTTTGACACCACATCATTGCTGCTAGTTGTTTCTGTTCTCTCTCAATGTATGGTCTTGTTTGACAGCACATCATTGCTGCTAGTTGTTTCTGTTCTCTCTCAATGTATGGTCTTGTTTGACAGCCACATCATTGCTGCTAGTTGTTTCTGTTCTCTCTCAATGTATGGTCTTGTTTGACAGCACATCATTGCTGCTAGTTGTTTCTGTTCTCTCTCAATGTATGGTCTTGTTTGACAGCACATCATTGCTGCTAGTTGTTTCTGTTCTCTCTCAATGTATGGTCTTGTTTGACAGCACATCATTGCTGCTAGTTGTTTCTGTTCTCTCTCAATTTATGGTCTTGTTTGACAGCACATCATTGCTGCTAGTTGTTTCTGTTCTCTCTCAATTTATGGTCTTGTTTGACAGCACATCATTGCTGCTAGTTGTTTCTGTTCTCTCTCAATGTATGGTCTTGTTTGACAGCACATCATTCCTGCTAGTTGTTTCTGTTCTCTCTCAATGTATGGTCTTGTTTGACAGCACATCATTGCTGCTAGTTGTTTCTGTTCTCTCTCAATGTATGGTCTTGTTTGACAGCACATCATTGCTGCTAGTTGTTTCTGTTCTCTCTCAATGTATGGTCTTGTTTGACAGCACATCATTGCTGCTAGTTGTTTCTGTTCTCTCTCAATGTATGGTCTTGTTTGACAGCACATCATTCCTGCTAGTTGTTTCTGTTCTCTCTCAATTGATGGTCTTGTTTGACAGCACATCATTGCTGCTAGTTGTTTCTGTTCTCTCTCAATTGATGGTCTTGTTTGACAGCACATCATTCCTGCTAGTTGTTTCTGTTCTCTCTCAATGTATGGTCTTGTTTGACAGCACATCATTGCTGCTAGTTGTTTCTGTTCTCTCTCAATTTATGGTCTTGTTTGACAGCACATCATTGCTGCTAGTTGTTTCTGTTCTCTCTCAATTTATGGTCTTGTTTGACAGCCACATTCATTGCTGCTAGTTGTTTCTGTTCTCTCTCAATGTATGGTCTTGTTTGACAGCACATCATTCCTGCTAGTTGTTTCTGTTCTCTCTCAATGTATGGTCTTGTTTGACAGCACATCATTCCTGCTAGTTGTTTCTGTTCTCTCTCAATGTATGGTCTTGTTTGACACCACATCATTGCTGCTAGTTGTTTCTGTTCTCTCTCAATGTATGGTCTTGTTTGACAGCACATCATTGCTGCTAGTTGTTTCTGTTCTCTCTCAATGTATGGTCTTGTTTGACAGCACATCATTGCCTGCTAGTTGTTTCTGTTCTCTCTCAATTTATGGTCTTGTTTGACAGCACATCATTGCTGCTAGTTGTTTCTGTTCTCTCTCAATGTATGGTCTTGTTTGACAGCACATCATTGCTGCTAGTTGTTTCTGTTCTCTCTCAATGTATGGTCTTGTTTGACAGCACATCATTGCTGCTAGTTGTTTCTGTTCTCTCTCAATGTATGGTCTTGTTTGACAGCACATCATTGCTGCTAGTTGTTTCTGTTCTCTCTCAATGTATGGTCTTGTTTGACAGCACATCATTCCTGCTAGTTGTTTCTGTTCTCTCTCAATGTATGGTCTTGTTTGACAGCACATCATTCCTGCTAGTTGTTTCTGTTCTCTCTCAATGTATGGTCTTGTTTGACAGCACATCATTGCTGCTAGTTGTTTCTGTTCTCTCTCAATGTATGGTCTTGTTTGACAGCACATCATTGCTGCTAGTTGTTTCTGTTCTCTCTCAATTTATGGTCTTGTTTGACAGCACATCATTGCTGCTAGTTGTTTCTGTTCTCTCTCAATTTATGGTCTTGTTTGACAGCACATCATTGCCTGCTAGTTGTTTCTGTTCTCTCTCAATGTATGGTCTTGTTTGACAGCACATCATTGCTGCTAGTTGTTTCTGTTCTCTCTCAATTTATGGTCTTGTTTGACAGCACATCATTGCTGCTAGTTGTTTCTGTTCTCTCTCAATGTATGGTCTTGTTTGACAGCACATCATTGCTGCTAGTTGTTTCTGTTCTCTCTCAATGTATGGTCTTGTTTGACAGCACATCATTCCTGCTAGTTGTTTCTGTTCTCTCTCAATGTATGGTCTTGTTTGACAGCACATCATTGCCTGCTAGTTGTTTCTGTTCTCTCTCAATGTATGGTCTTGTTTGACAGCACATCATTGCTGCTAGTTGTTTCTGTTCTCTCTCAATTTATGGTCTTGTTTGACAGCACATCATTGCTGCTAGTTGTTTCTGTTCTCTCTCAATGTATGGTCTTGTTTGACAGCACATCATTGCTGCTAGTTGTTTCTGTTCTCTCTCAATGTATGGTCTTGTTTGACAGCTACATCATTGCTGCTAGTTGTTTCTGTTCTCTCTCAATTTATGGTCTTGTTTGACACCACATCATTGCTGCTAGTTGTTTCTGTTCTCTCTCAATGTATGGTCTTGTTTGACAGCACATCATTGCTGCTAGTTGTTTCTGTTCTCTCTCAATGTATGGTCTTGTTTGACAGCTACATCATTGCTGCTAGTTGTTTCTGTTCTCTCTCAATTTATGGTCTTGTTTGACAGCACATCATTGCTGCTAGTTGTTTCTGTTCTCTCTCAATGTATGGTCTTGTTTGACAGCACATCATTGCTGCTAGTTGTTTCTGTTCTCTCTCAATGTATGGTCTTGTTTGACAGCACATCATTGCTGCTAGTTGTTTCTGTTCTCTCTCAATGTATGGTCTTGTTTGACAGCACATCATTGCTGCTAGTTGTTTCTGTTCTCTCTCAATGTATGGTCTTGTTTGACAGCACATCATTGCTGCTAGTTGTTTCTGTTCTCTCTCAATGTATGGTCTTGTTTGACAGCACATCATTGCTGCTAGTTGTTTCTGTTCTCTCTCAATGTATGGTCTTGTTTGACAGCACATCATTGCTGCTAGTTGTTTCTGTTCTCTCTCAATGTATGGTCTTGTTTGACAGCACATCATTGCTGCTAGTTGTTTCTGTTCTCTCTCAATTGATGGTCTTGTTTGACAGCACATCATTGCTGCTAGTTGTTTCTGTTCTCTCTCAATGTATGGTCTTGTTTGACAGCACATCATTGCTGCTAGTTGTTTCTGTTCTCTCTCAATTTATGGTCTTGTTTGACAGCACATCATTGCTGCTAGTTGTTTCTGTTCTCTCTCAATTTATGGTCTTGTTTGACAGCACATCATTGCTGCTAGTTGTTTCTGTTCTCTCTCAATTGATGGTCTTGTTTGACAGCACATCATTGCTGCTAGTTGTTTCTGTTCTCTCTCAATGTATGGTCTTGTTTGACAGCACATCATTGCTGCTAGTTGTTTCTGTTCTCTCTCAATTTATGGTCTTGTTTGACAGCACATCATTGCTGCTAGTTGTTTCTGTTCTCTCTCAATTTATGGTCTTGTTTGACAGCACATCATTCCTGCTAGTTGTTTCTGTTCTCTCTCAATGTATGGTCTTGTTTGACAGCACATCATTGCTGCTAGTTGTTTCTGTTCTCTCTCAATTGATGGTCTTGTTTGACACCACATCATTGCTGCTAGTTGTTTCTGTTCTCTCTCAATGTATGGTCTTGTTTGACAGCACATCATTGCTGCTAGTTGTTTCTGTTCTCTCTCAATTTATGGTCTTGTTTGACAGCACATCATTGCTGCTAGTTGTTTCTGTTCTCTCTCAATTTATGGTCTTGTTTGACACTACATCATTGCTGCTAGTTGTTTCTGTTCTCTCTCAATTTATGGTCTTGTTTGACAGCACATCATTGCTGCTAGTTGTTTCTGTTCTCTCTCAATTTATGGTCTTGTTTGACAGCACATCATTGCTGCTAGTTGTTTCTGTTCTCTCTCAATTTATGGTCTTGTTTGACAGCTACATCATTGCTGCTAGTTGTTTCTGTTCTCTCTCAATTATGGTCTTGTTTGACAGCTACATCATTCCTGCTAGTTGTTTCTGTTCTCTCTCAATGTATGGTCTTGTTTGACAGCACATCATTGCTGCTAGTTGTTTCTGTTCTCTCTCAATTATGGTCTTGTTTGACAGCACATCATTGCTGCTAGTTGTTTCTGTTCTCTCTCAATTTATGGTCTTGTTTGACACCACATCATTCCTGCTAGTTGTTTCTGTTCTCTCTCAATTTATGGTCTTGTTTGACAGCACATCATTCCTGCTAGTTGTTTCTGTTCTCTCTCAATTTATGGTCTTGTTTGACAGCACATCATTGCTGCTAGTTGTTTCTGTTCTCTCTCAATGTATGGTCTTGTTTGACAGCACATCATTGCTGCTAGTTGTTTCTGTTCTCTCTCAATTTATGGTCTTGTTTGACAGCACATCATTCCTGCTAGTTGTTTCTGTTCTCTCTCAATTTATGGTCTTGTTTGACACCACATCATTGCTGCTAGTTGTTTCTGTTCTCTCTCAATGTATGGTCTTGTTTGACAGCACATCATTGCTGCTAGTTGTTTCTGTTCTCTCTCAATGTATGGTCTTGTTTGACAGCACATCATTGCTGCTAGTTGTTTCTGTTCTCTCTCAATTTATGGTCTTGTTTGACAGCACATCATTGCTGCTAGTTGTTTCTGTTCTCTCTCAATTTATGGTCTTGTTTGACAGCACATCATTGCTGCTAGTTGTTTTCTGTTCTCTCTCAATGTATGGTCTTGTTTGACAGCACATCATTGCTGCTAGTTGTTTCTGTTCTCTCTCAATGTATGGTCTTGTTTGACAGCACATCATTGCCTGCTAGTTGTTTCTGTTCTCTCATTGTCTAATTTTATGGTCTTGTTTGACACCACATCATTGCTGCTAGTTGTTTCTGTTCTCTCTCAATGTATGGTCTTGTTTGACAGCACATCATTGCTGCTAGTTGTTTCTGTTCTCTCTCAATGTATGGTCTTGTTTGACAGCACATCATTGCTGCTAGTTGTTTCTGTTCTCTCTCAATGTATGGTCTTGTTTGACAGCACATCATTGCTGCTAGTTGTTTCTGTTCTCTCTCAATTAGGTCTTGTTTGACAGCACATCATTGCTGCTAGTTGTTTCTGTTCTCTCTCAATGTATGGTCTTGTTTGACAGCACATCATTGCTGCTAGTTGTTTCTGTTCTCTCTCAATGTATGTCTTGTTTGACAGCACATCATTGCTGCTAGTTGTTTCTGTTCTCTCTCAATGTATGGTCTTGTTTGACAGCACATCATTGCTGCTAGTTGTTTCTGTTCTCTCTCAATGTATGGTCTTGTTTGACAGCACATCATTGCTGCTAGTTGTTTCTGTTCTCTCTCAATGTATGGTCTTGTTTGACACCACATCATTGCTGCTAGTTGTTTCTGTTCTCTCTCAATGTATGGTCTTGTTTGACAGCACATCATTGCTGCTAGTTGTTTCTGTTCTCTCTCAATGTATGGTCTTGTTTGACAGCACATCATTGCTGCTAGTTGTTTCTGTTCTCTCTCAATGTATGGTCTTGTTTGACAGCACATCATTGCCTGCTAGTTGTTTCTGTTCTCTCTCAATGTATGGTCTTGTTTGACAGCCACATCATTGCTGCTAGTTGTTTCTGTTCTCTCTCAATTTATGGTCTTGTTTGACAGCACATCATTCCTGCTAGTTGTTTCTGTTCTCTCTCAATTTATGGTCTTGTTTGACAGCACATCATTGCTGCTAGTTGTTTCTGTTCTCTCTCAATGTATGGTCTTGTTTGACAGCACATCATTGCTGCTAGTTGTTTCTGTTCTCTCTCAATGTATGGTCTTGTTTGACAGCACATCATTGCTGCTAGTTGTTTCTGTTCTCTCTCAATTTATGGTCTTGTTTGACAGCACATCATTGCTGCTAGTTGTTTCTGTTCTCTCTCAATGTATGGTCTTGTTTGACAGCACATCATTGCTTGCTAGTTGTTTCTGTTCTCTCTCAATGTATGGTCTTGTTTGACAGCACATCATTGCTGCTAGTTGTTTCTGTTCTCTCTCAATGTATGGTCTTGTTTGACAGCACATCATTGCCTGCTAGTTGTTTCTGTTCTCTCTCAATGTATGGTCTTGTTTGACAGCACATCATTGCTGCTAGTTGTTTCTGTTCTCTCTCAATTTATGGTCTTGTTTGACAGCACATCATTGCTGCTAGTTGTTTCTGTTCTCTCTCAATTTATGGTCTTGTTTGACAGCACATCATTGCCTGCTAGTTGTTTCTGTTCTCTCTCAATTTATGGTCTTGTTTGACAGCACATCATTGCTGCTAGTTGTTTCTGTTCTCTCTCAATTGATGGTCTTGTTTGACAGCACATCATTGCTGCTAGTTGTTTCTGTTCTCTCTCAATGTATGGTCTTGTTTGACAGCACATCATTGCTGCTAGTTGTTTCTGTTCTCTCTCAATGTATGGTCTTGTTTGACAGCACATCATTGCTGCTAGTTGTTTCTGTTCTCTCTCAATGTATGGTCTTGTTTGACAGCACATCATTGCTGCTAGTTGTTTCTGTTCTCTCTCAATGTATGGTCTTGTTGACAGCACATCATTGCTGCTAGTTGTTTCTGTTCTCTCTCAATTTATGGTCTTGTTTGACAGCACATCATTGCTGCTAGTTGTTTCTGTTCTCTCTCAATGTATGGTCTTGTTTGACAGCACATCATTCCTGCTAGTTGTTTCTGTTCTCTCTCAATGTATGGTCTTGTTTGACAGCACATCATTGCTGCTAGTTGTTTCTGTTCTCTCTCAATTGATGGTCTTGTTTGACAGCACATCATTGCTGCTAGTTGTTTCTGTTCTCTCTCAATTTATGGTCTTGTTTGACACCACATCATTCCTGCTAGTTGTTTCTGTTCTCTCTCAATGTATGGTCCTTGTTTGACAGCACATCATTGCTGCTAGTTGTTTCTGTTCTCTCTCAATTTATGGTCTTGTTTGACAGCACATCATTGCCTGCTAGTTGTTTCTGTTCTCTCTCAATGTATGGTCTTGTTTGACAGCACATCATTGCTGCTAGTTGTTTCTGTTCTCTCTCAATTTATGGTCTTGTTTGACAGCACATCATTGCCTGCTAGTTGTTTCTGTTCTCTCTCAATTATGGTCTTGTTTGACAGCACATCATTCCTGCTAGTTGTTTCTGTTCTCTCTCAATGTATGGTCTTGTTTGACAGCACATCATTCCTGCTAGTTGTTTCTGTTCTCTCTCAATTTATGGTCTTGTTTGACAGCACATCATTCCTGCTAGTTGTTTCTGTTCTCTCTCAATGTATGGTCTTGTTTGACAGCACATCATTGCTGCTAGTTGTTTCTGTTCTCTCTCAATGTATGGTCTTGTTTGACAGCACATCATTGCTGCTAGTTGTTTCTGTTCTCTCTCAATTTATGGTCTTGTTTGACAGCACATCATTGCTGCTAGTTGTTTCTGTTCTCTCTCAATGTATGGTCTTGTTTGACAGCACATCATTGCTGCTAGTTGTTTCTGTTCTCTCTCAATTTATGGTCTTGTTTGACAGCTACATCATTGCTGCTAGTTGTTTCTGTTCTCTCTCAATGTATGGTCTTGTTTGACAGCACATCATTGCTGCTAGTTGTTTCTGTTCTCTCTCAATTTATGGTCTTGTTTGACAGCCACATCATTGCTGCTAGTTGTTTCTGTTCTCTCTCAATGTTATGGTCTTGTTTGACAGCACATCATTGCTGCTAGTTGTTTCTGTTCTCTCTCAATGTATGGTCTTGTTGACAGCACATCATTGCCTGCTAGTTGTTTCTGTTCTCTCTCAATGTATGGTCTTGTTTGACAGCACATCATTGCTGCTAGTTGTTTCTGTTCTCTCTCAATGTAGGTCTTGTTTGACAGCTACATCATTGCTGCTAGTTGTTTCTGTTCTCTCTCAATGTATGGTTCTTGTTTGACAGCACATCATTGCTGCTAGTTGTTTCTGTCTCTCTCAATGTATGGTCTTGTTTGACAGCACATCATTGCTGCTAGTTGTTTCTGTTCTCCTCTCAGTTATGGTCTTGTTTGACAGCACATCATTGCTGCTAGTTGTTCTGTTCTCTCGCAATGTATGGTCTTGTTTGACAGCACATCATTGCTGCTAGTTGTTTTGTTCTCTCTCAATGTATGGTCTTGTTTGACCAGCACATCATTGCTGCTAGTTGTTTCTGTTCTCTCTCAATTTATGGTCTGTGTTTGACAGCACATCATTGCTGCTAGTTGTTTCTGTTCTCCTCTCAATGTATGGTCTGTTTGACAGCACATCATTGCTGCTAGTTGTTTCTGTTCTCTCTCAATTGATGGTCTTGTTTGACAGCACATCATTGCTGCTAGTTGTTTCTGTTCTCTCTCAATGTATGGTCTGTTTGACAGCACATCATTGCCTGCTAGTTGTTTTCTGTTCTCTCTCAATGTATGGTCTTGTTTGACAGCACATCATGCCTGCTAGTTGTTTCTGTTCTCTCTCAATTTATGGTCTTGTTTGACAGCACATCATTGCTGCTAGTTGTTTCTGTTCTCTCTCAATGTATGGTCTTGTTTGACAGCACATCATTGCTGCTAGTTGTTTCTGTTCTCTCTCAATGTATGGTCTTGTTTGACAGCACATTCATTGCTGCTAGTTGTTTCTGTTCTCTCTCAATGTATGGTCTTGTTTGACAGCACATCATTCCTGCTAGTTGTTTTCTGTTCTCTCTCAATTGCTAGGTCTTGTTTGACAGCACATCATTGCTGCTAGTTGTTTCTGTTCTCTCTCAATTTATGGTCTTGTTGACAGCACATCATTGCTGCTAGTTGTATTCTGTTCTCTCTCAATGTATGGTCTTGTTTGACAGCACATCATTGCTGCTAGTTGTTTCTGTTCTCTCTCAATGTATGGTCTTGTTTGACAGCACATCATTGCTGCTAGTTGTTTCTGTTCTCTCTCAATTTATGGTCTTGTTTGACAGCACATCATGCTGCTAGTTGTTTCTGTTCTCTCTCTCAATGTATGGTTCTTGTTGACAGCACATCATTGCTGCTGAGTTGTTTCTGTTCTCTCTCAATGTATGGTCTTGTTTGGACAGCACATCATTGCTGCCTAGTTGTTTCTGTTCTCTCTCAATGTATGGTCTTGTTTGACAGCACATCATTGCCTGCTAGTTGTTTCTGTTCTCTCTCAATGTATGGTCTTGTTTGACAGCACATCATTCCTGCTAGTTGTTTCTGTTCTCTCTCAATTTATGGTCTTGTTTGACAGCACATCATTGCTGCTAGTTGTTTCTGTTTCTCTCTCAATGTATGGTCTTGTTTGACAGCACATCATTCCTGCTAGTTGTTTCTGTTCTCTCTCAATGTATGGTCTTGTTTGACAGCACATCATTGCTGCTAGTTGTTTCTGTTCTCTCTCAATGTATGGTCTTGTTTGACAGCACATCATTCCTGCTAGTTGTTTTCTGTTCTCTCTCAATGTATGGTCTTGTTTGACAGCACATCATTGCTGCTAGTTGTTTCTGTTCTCTCTCAATGTATGGTCTTGTTTGACAGCACATCATTCCTGCTAGTTGTTTCTGTTCTCTCTCAATTTATGGTCTTGTTGACAGCACATCATTGCTGCTAGTTGTTTCTGTTCTCTCTCAATTTATGGTCTTGTTTGACAGCCACATCATTGCTGCTAGTTGTTTATGTTCTCTCTCAATGTATGGTCTTGTTTGACAGCACATCATTGCTGCTAGTTGTTTCTGTTCTCTCTCCATTTATGGTCTTGTTTGACACACATCATTGCTGCTAGTTGTTTCTGTTCTCTCTCAATGTATGGTCTTGTTTGACAGAACATCATTGCTGCTAGCTTGTTTTCTGTTCTCTCTCAATGTATGGTCTTGTTTGACAGCACATCATTGCTGCTAGTTGTTTCTGTTCTCTCTCAATTGTATTGGTCTTGTTTGTACAGCACATCATTGCTGCTAGTTGTTTCTGTTCTCTCTCAATTTATGGTCTTGTTTGACAGCACATCATTGCTGCTAGTTGTTTCTGTTCTCTCTCTCCAATTATGGTCTTGTTTTGACAGCACATCATTGCTGCTAGTTGTTTCTGTTCTCTCTCATAATTTATGGTCTTGTTTGACACCACATCATTGCTGCTAGTGTTTTGTTCTCTCTCAATGTATGGTCTTGTTTGACAGCACATCATTGCTGCTAGTTGTTTCTGTTCTCTCTCAATTGTAGGTCTTGTTTGACAGCACATCATTGCTGCTAGTTGTTCTTCTGTTCTCTCTCAATTTATGGTCTTGTTTGACAGCCACATCATTGCTGCTAGTTGTTCTGTTCTCTCTTCAATTTATGTCTTGTTGACAGCACATCATTGCCTGCTAGTTTTTCTGTTCTCTCTCAATTTATGGTCCTTGTTTGACAAGCACATCATTGCCTGCTAGTTGTTTCTGTTCTCATCTCAAATGGTATGGTCTTGTTTTGACAGGCACATCATGTGCCTAGCTGAGTTTGTTTCTGTTCTCTCTCAATGTATGGTCTTGTTTGACAGCAGACATCATTTGCCTGCTGGAGTTGTTTCTGTTCTCTCTCAATTTATGGTCTTGTTTGGACACCACAGTGATTGCTGCTAGTTGTTTCTGTTCTCACTCCAATGTATGGTCCTTGTTGAACAGCCACATTATTGCTGACTAGTTGTGTTCTGTTCTCTCTCAATGTATGGTCTTGTTTATGACAGTCCATTTCCCCCAAAGTTTTTTGCTGCTAGTTGTTTCTGTCTCCTCTTCAATTTATGGTCTTGTTTTGACACACATCATTGCTGCTAGTTGTTTCTGTTCTCTCTCAATTTATGGTCTTGTTTGACCAGCACATCATTGCTGCTAGTTGTTTCTGTTCTCTCTCAATGTATGGTCTTGTTTGACAGCACATCATTGCTGCTAGTTGTTTCTGTTCTCTCTCAATGTATGGTCTTGTTTGACAGCACATCATTGCTGCTAGTTGTTTCTGTTCTCTCTCAATGTATGGTCTTGTTTGACAGCACATCATTGCTGCTAGTTGTTTCTGTTCTCATCTCAATGTATAGTCTTGTTTGACAGCACATCATTGCTGCTAGTTGTTTCTGTTCTCTCTCAATGTATGGTCTTGTTTGACAGCACATCATTGCTGCTAGTTGTTTCTGTTCTCTCTCAATGTTATGTCTTGTTTGACAGCACATCATTGCTGCTAGTTGTTTCTGTTCTCTCTCAATGTATGGTCTTGTTTGACAGCACATCATTGCTGCTAGTTGTTCTGTTCCTCTCAATGTATGGTCTTGTTTGACAGCACATCATTGCTGCTAGTTGTTTCTGTTCTCTCTCAATGTTATGGTCTTGTTTGACAGCACATCATTGCTGCTAGTTGTTTCTGTTCTCTCTCAATTTATGGTCTTGTTTGACAGCACATCATTGCTGCTAGTTGTTTCTGTTCTCTCTCAATGTTATGGTCTTGTTTGACAGCACATCATTCTGCTAGTTGTTTTCTGTTCTCTCTCAATGTATGGTCTTGTTTGACAGCACATCATTGCTGCTAGTTGTTTCTGTTCTCTCTCAATGGTATGGTCTTGTTTGACAGCACATCATTCCTGCTAGTTGTTTCTGTTCTCTCTCAATTTATGGTCTTGTTTGACAGCACATCATTGCTGCTAGTTGTTTCTGTTCTCTCTCAATGTATGGTCTTGTTTGACAGCACATCATTGCTGCTAGTTGTTTCTGTTCTCTCTCAATGTATGGTCTTGTTTGACAGCACATCATTGCTGCTAGTTGTTTCTGTTCTCTCTCAATGTATGGTCTTGTTTGACAGCACATCATTGCTGCTAGTTGTTTCTGTTCTCTCTCAATGTATGGTCTTGTTTGACAGCACATCATTGCTGCTAGTTGTTTCTGTTCTCTCTCAATTTATGGTCTTGTTTGACAGCACATCATTGCTGCTAGTTGTTTCTGTTCTCTCTCAATTTATGGTCTTGTTTGACACCACATCATTGCTGCTAGTTGTTTCTGTTCTCTCTCAATTTATGGTCTTGTTTGACACCACATCATTGCTGCTAGTTGTTTCTGTTCTCTCTCAATTTATGGATCTTGTTTGACAGCCACATTCTTGCTGCTAGTTGTTTCTGTTCTCTCTCAATGTATGGTCTTGTTTGACAGCCACCATCATTGCCTGCTAGTTGTTTCTGTTCTCATCTCAATGTATGGTCTTGTTTGACAGCACATCATTGCCTGCTAGTTGTTTCTGTTCTCTCTCAATGTATGGTCTTGTTTGACAGCACATCATTCTTGCTAGTTTGTTTCTGTTCTCTCTCAATGTATGGTCTTGTTTGACAGCCACATCATTGCTGCTAGTTGTTTCTGTTCTCTCTCAATTTATGGTCTTGTTTGACAAGCACATCATTGCTGCTAGTTGTTTCTGTTCTCTCTCAATTATGGTCTTGTTTGACCGCACATCATTCCTGCTAGTTGTTTCTGTTCTCTCTCAATTTATGGTCTGTTTGACAGCACATCATTGCTGCTAGTTGTTTCTGTTCTCTCTCAATTATGGTCTTGTTTGACAGCACATCATTGCTGCTAGTGTTTCTGTTCTCTCTCAATGTATGGTCTTGTTTGACAGCACATCATTCCTGCTAGTTGTTTCTGTTCTCTCTCAATGTATGGTCTTGTTTTGACACCACATCATTGCTGCTAGTTGTTTCTGTTCTCTCTCAATGTATGGTCTTGGTTTGGACAGCACATCATTCCTGCTAGTTGTTCTGTTCTCTCTCAATGTATGGTCTTGTTTGACAGCACATCATTGCCTGCTAGTTGGTTTCTGTTCTCTCTCAATGTATGGTCTTGTTTGACAGCACATCATTCAGTGCTAGTTGTTTCTGTTCTCTCTCAATGTATGGTCTTGTTTGACAGCACATCATTGCTGCTAGTGTTTCTGTTCTCTCTCAATGTATGGTCTTGTTTGACAGCACATCATTGCTGCTAGTTGTTTCTGTTCTCTCTCCATGTATGGTCTTGTTTGACAGCCACATCATTCCTGCTTAGTTGTTTGTCTGTTCTCTCTCAATGTATGGTTTGTTTGACTAGCACATCATTGCTGCTAGTTGTTTCTGTTCTCTCTTCAATGTATGGTCTTGTTGACACCACATCATTGCTGCTAGTTGTTCTGTTCTCTCTCAATTTATGGTCTTGTTTGACAGCCACATCATTGCTGCTAGTTGTTTCTGTTCTCTCTCAATTGATGGTCTTGTTTGACAGCACATCATTGCTGGCTAGTTGTTTCTGTTCTCTCTCAATGTATGGTCTTGTTTGACACCACATTCATTGCTGCTAGTTGTTTCTGTTCTCTCTCAATGTATGGTCTTGTTTGACAGCACATCATTGCTGCTAGTTGTTTTCTGTTCTCTCTCAATTGATGTCTTGTTTGACAGCACATCATTGCCTGCTAGTTGTTTCTGTTCTCTCTCAATGTATGGTCTTGTTTGACAGCACATCATTGCTGCTAGTTGTTTCTGTTCTCTCTCAATTTATGTCTTGTTTGACAGCACATCATTGCTGCTAGTTGTTTCTGTTCTCTCTCAATGTATGGTCTTGTTTGACAGCACATCTATGCTGCTAGTTGTTTCTGTTCTCTCTCAATTTATGGTCTTGTTTGACAGCACATCATTGCTGCTAGTTGTTTCTGTTCTCTCTCAATTTATGGTCTTGTTTGACAGCACATCATTGCTGCTAGTTTGTTTCTGTTCTCTCTCAATTTATGGTCTTGTTTGACAGCACATCATTGCTGCTAGTTGTTTCTGTTCTCTCTCAATGTATGGTCTTGTTTGACACACATCATTGCTGCTAGTTGTTTCTGTTCTCTCTCAAATTTATGGTCTTGTTTGACACCACATCATTGCTGCTAGTTGTTTTCTGTTCTCTCTCAATTTATGGTCTTGTTTGACACCACATCATTGCTGCTAGTTGTTTCTGTTCTCTCTCAATTTATGGTCTTGTTTGACACCACATCATTGCTGCTAGTTGTTTCTGTTCTCTCTCAATTTATGGTCTTGTTTGACAGCACATCATTGCTGCTAGTTGTTTCTGTTCTCTCTCAATTGATGGTCTTGTTTGACAGCACATCATTGCTGCTAGTTGTTTCTGTTCTCTCTCAATGTATGGTCTTGTTTGACACCACATCATTGCTGCTAGTTGTTTCTGTTCTCTCTCAATTTATGGTCTTGTTTGACAGCACATCATTGCTGCTAGTTGTTTCTGTTCTCATCTCACTGTATGGTCTTGTTTGACAGCACATCATTGCTGCTAGTTGTTTCTGTTCTCTCTCAATTGATGGTCTTTGTTTGACAGCACATCATTGCTGCTAGTTGTTTCTGTCTCCTCTCAATGTATGGTCTTGTTTGACAGCACATCATTCCTGCTAGTTGTTTCTGTTCTCTCTCAATGTATGGTCTTGTTTGACAGCACATCATTGCTGCTAGTTGTTTCTGTTCTCTCTCAATTTATGGTCTTGTTTGACAGCACATCATTGCTGCTAGTTGTTTCTGTTCTCTCTCAATTGATGGTCTTGTTTGACAGCACATCATTGCTGCTAGTTGTTTCTGTTCTCTCTCAATGTATGGTCTTGTTTGACAGCACATCATTCCTGCTAGTTGTTTCTGTTCTCTCTCAATGTATGGTCTTGTTTGACAGCACATCATTGCTGCTAGTTGTTTCTGTTCTCTCTCAATGTATGGTCTTGTTTGACAGCACATCATTGCTGCTAGTTGTTTCTGTTCTCTCTCAATTTATGGTCTTGTTTGACAGCACATCATTCCTGCTAGTTGTTTCTGTTCTCTCTCAATTTATGGTCTTGTTTGACAGCACATCATTGCTGCTAGTTGTTTCTGTTCTCTCTCAATGTATGGTCTTATTTGACAGCACATCATTGCTGCTAGTTGTTTCTGGTTCTCTCTCAATGTATGGTCTTGTTTGACAGCACATCATTGCTGCTAGTTGTTTCTGTTCTCTCTCAATGTATGGTCTTGTTTGACACCACATCATTGCTGCTAGTTGTTTCTGTTCTCCTCTCAATTGATGGTCTTGTTTGACAGCACATCATTGCTGCTAGTTGTTTCTGTTCTCTCTCAATGTATGGTCTTGTTTGACAGCACATCATTGCCTGCTAGTTGTTTCTGTTCTCTCTCAATGTATGGTCTTGTTTGACAGCACATCATTGCTGCTAGTTGTTTCTGTTCTCTCTCAATTTATGGTCTTGTTTGACAGCACATCATTGCTGCTAGTTGTTTCTGTTCTCTCTCAATTGATGGTCTTGTTTGACAGCACATCATTGCCTGCTAGTTGTTTCTGTTCTCTCTCAATGTATGGTCTTGTTTGACAGCACATCATTGCCTGCTAGTTGTTTCTGTTCTCTCTCAATGTATGGTCTTGTTTGACAGCACATCATTGCTGCTAGTTGTTTCTGTTCTCTCTCAATTTATGGTCTTGTTTGACAGCACATCATTGCTGCTAGTTGTTTCTGTTCTCTCTCAATTTATGGTCTTGTTTGACAGCACATCATTCCTGCTAGTTGTTTCTGTTCTCTCTCAATTTATGGTCTTGTTTGACAGCACATCATTGCTGCTAGTTGTTTCTGTTCTCTCTCAATGTATGGTCTTGTTTGACAGCACATCATTGCTGCTAGTTGTTTCTGTTCTCTCTCAATGTATGGTCTGTTTGACAGCACATCATTCTGCTAGTTGTTTCTGTTCTCTCTCAATTATGGTCTTGTTTGACACCACATCAATTGCTGCTAGTTGTTTCTGTTCTCTCTCAATGTATGGTCTTGTTTGACAGCACATCATTCCTGCTAGTTGTTTCTGTTACTCTCTCAATGTATGGTCTTGTTTGACAGCACATCATTGCTGCTAGTTGTTTCTGTTCTCTCTCAATGTATGGTCTTGTTTGACAGCACATCATTCCTGCTAGTTGTTTCTGTTCTCTCTCAATGTATGGTCTTGTTTGACAGCACTATCATTGCTGCTAGTTGTTTCTGTTCTCTCTCAATGTATGGTCTTGTTTGACAGCACTCATTCCTGCTAGTTGTTTCTGTTCTCTCTCAAATTTATGGTCTTGTTTGACAGCACATCATTGCTGCTAGTTGTTTCTGTTCTCTCTCAATTGATGGTCTTTGTTGACAGCACATCATTGCTGCTAGTTGTTCTGTTCTCTCTCCAATGTATGGTCTTGTTGACACCACATCATTGCTGCTAGTTGTTTCTGTTCTCTCTCAATGTATGGTCTTGTTGACAGCACATCATTGCTGCTAGTTGTTTCTGTTCTCTCTCAATTGATGGTCTTGTTTGACAGCACATCATTGCTGCTAGTTGTTTCTGTTTCTCTCTCAATTTATGGTCTTGTTTGACACCACATCATTGCTGCTAGTTGTTTCTGTTCTCTCTCAATTTATGGTCTTGTTTGACAGCACATCATTGCTGCTAGTTGTTTCTGTTCTCTCTCAATGTATGGTCTTGTTTGACAGCACATCATTGCTGCTAGTTGTTTCTGTTCTCTCTCAATTTATGGTCTTGTTTGACAGCCACATCATTGCTGCTAGTTGTTTCTGTTCTCTCCTCAATTGATGGTCTTGTTTGACAGCACATCATTGCTGCTAGTTGTTTCTGTCTCTCTCAATGTATGGTCTTGTTTGACAGCACATCATTGCTGCTAGTTGTTTCTGTTCTCTCTCAATGTATGGTCTTGTTTGACAGCACATCATTGCTGCTAGTTGTTTCTGTTCTCTCTCAATTTATGGTTCTTGTTTGACACCACATCATTGCTGCTAGTTGTTTCTGTTCTCCTCTCAATTTATGGTCTTGTTTGACAGCACATCATTCCTGCTAGTTGTTTCTGTTCTATCTCAATGTATGGTCTTGTTTGACACCACATCATTGCTGCTAGTTGTTTCTGTTCTCTCTCAATTTATGTCCTTGTTTGACAGCACATCATTCCTGCTAGTTGTTTCTGTTCTCTCTCAATTTATAGTCTTGTTTGACACCACATCATTGCTGCTAGTTGTTTCTGTTCTCTCTCAATGTATAGTCTTGTTGACAACCACATCATTGCTGCTAGTTGTTTCTGTTCTCTCTCAATTTATGGTCTTGTTTGACAGCACATCATTCCTGCTAGTTGTTTCTGTTCTCTCTCAATGTATAGTCTTGTTTGACACCACATCATTGCTGCTAGTTGTTTCTGTTCTCTCTCAATTTATGGTCTTGTTTGACACCACATCATTCCTGCTAGTTGTTTCTGTTCTCTCTCAATTTATGGTCTTGTTTGACAGCACATCATTCCTGCTAGTTGTTTCTGTTCTCTCTCAATGTATGGTCTTGTTTGACACCACATCATTGCTGCTAGTTGTTTCTGTTCTCTCTCAATGTATAGTCTTGTTTGACACCACATCATTGCTGCTAGTTGTTTCTGTTCTCTCTCAATGTATAGTCTTGTTTGACACCACATCATTGCTGCTAGTTGTTTCTGTTCTCTCTCAATGTATGGTCTTGTTTGACACCACATCATTGCTGCTAGTTGTTTCTGTTCTCTCTCAATTTATGGTCTTGTTTGACAGCACATCATTGCTGCTAGTTGTTTCTGTTCTCTCTCAATTTATGGTCTTGTTTGACACCACATCATTGCTGCTAGTTGTTTCTGTTCTCTCTCAATTTATGGTCTTGTTTGACACCACATCATTGCTGCTAGTTGTTTCTGTTCTCTCTCAATTTATGGTCTTGTTTGACACCACATCATTCCTGCTAGTTGTTTCTGTTCTCTCTCAATTTATGGTCTTGTTTGACAGCACATCATTCCTGCTAGTTGTTTCTGTTCTCTCTCAATGTATGGTCTTGTTTGACAGCACATCATTGCTGCTAGTTGTTTCTGTTCTCTCTCAATTTATGGTCTTGTTTGACACCACATCATTGCTGCTAGTTGTTTCTGTTCTCTCTCAATGTATGGTCTTGTTTGACACCACATCATTCCTGCTAGTTGTTTCTGTTCTCTCTCAATGTATGGTCTTGTTTGACAGCACATCATTCCTGCTAGTTGTTTCTGTTCTCTCTCAATTTATGGTCTTTTTTGACAGCACATCATTGCTGCTAGTTGTTTCTGTTCTCTCTCAATGTATGGTCTTGTTTGACACCACATCATTGCTGCTAGTTGTTTCTGGTCTATCTCAATGTATGGTCTTGTTTGACACCAATCATTGCTGCTAGTTGTTTCTGTTCTCTCTCAATTTATGGTCTTGTTTGACAGCACATCATTGCTGCTAGTTGTTCTGTTCTCTCTCAATGTACTGGTCTTGTTTGACAGCACATCATGCTGCTAGTTGTTTCTGTTCTCTCTCAATGTATGGTCTTGTTTGACACCACATCATTGCTGCTAGTTGTTTCTGTTCTCTCTCAATGTATGGCTGTTTGGACACACATCATTGCTGCTAGTTGTTCTTTTCTCTCTCAATTATGGTCTTGTTGGACAGCCATCATCCTGCTAGTTGTTTCTGTTCTCTCTCAATGTATGGTCTGTTGACACACATCATTGCTGCTAGTTGTTCTGTCTCTCTCCAATTATGGTCTTGTTTGACAGCACATCATGCTGCTAGTGTTCTGTTCTTCTCAATGTATGGTCTTGTTGACAGCACATCATTGCTGCTAGTTGTTCTGTTCTCTCTCAATTTATGGTCTTGTTTGACACACATCATTGCTGCTAGTTGTTTCTGTTCTCTCTCAATGTATGGTCTTGTTTGACAACACATCATTCTGTAGTTGTTCTGTTCTCTCTCAATGTATGGTTTGTTTGACAGCACATCATTCCTGATAGTTGTTCTGTCTTCTCAATGATGGTCTTGTTTGAACCACATCATTGCATGCTAGTTGTTTCGTTCTCTCTCAATGTATGCGTCTTGTTTGACAGACATCATGCTGCTAGTTGTTTCTGTTCTCTCTCATATGATGGTACTTGTTTGACAGCACATCATTGCTGATAGTTGTTCTGTTCTCTTCAATGTATGGTATGTTTGACACTACATCATTCGCTGCTAGTTGTTTCTGTTCTTCAATTTATGTCTGTTTGACACCACATCATTGCTGCTAGTTGTTCTGTTCTCTCTCAATTGATGTCTTGTTTGGACAGCACATCACTCCTGCTAGTTGTTTCTTCTCTCAATGGTATGGTCTGTTTGACAGCACCATCATGACTGTTGTTTTGTTCTCTCTCAATGTATGGTCTTGTTTGACAGACATCATTGCTGCTAGTTGTTTATGTTCTATCTCAATGTATGTCTTGTTTGACAGCACATCATCCTGCTAGTTGTTCTGTTCTCTCTCAATTTGATGTCTTGTTTGACAGCACATCATTGCTGCTAGTTGTTTCTGTTCTCTTCAATTGATGGTCTTGTTTGACAGCACATCATTCCTGCTAGTTGTTTCTGTTCTCTCTCAATGTATGGTCTTGTTACGCACATCATCTGCTAGTTGCTTCTGTTCTCTCTCAATGATGGTCTTGTTTGACAGACATCATTGCTGCTAGTTGTTCTCTGTTCTCTCTCAATGTATGGTCTTGTTGACAGCACATCATGCTGTAGTTGTTCTGTTCTCTCTCAATGTTATGGTCTTGTTTGACAGAAATCTTACTGTAGTGTTTCTGTTCCTCTCAATTTATGGTCTTGTTTGAACCACATCATTGCTGCTAGTTGTTTCTGTCTCTCTCAATGTATGGTCTTGTTTGACAGCACATCATTGCTGCTGTTGTTCTGTTCTCTCTCAATTATGGTCTTGTTTGACAGCACATCATTCCTGCTAGTTGTTCTGTTCTCTCTCAATTTATGTGTCTGTTTGACAGCACATCATTGCTGCTAGTGTTTCTGTTCTCTCTCAAGTTATGGTCTTGTTTGACACCACATCATTGCTGCTAGTGTGTTTCTGTCTCTCTCCAATTTATGGTCTTGTTTGACAGCACATCATTCTGCTAGTTGTTTCTGTTCTCTCTCAATGTATGGTCTTGTTTGACAGCACATCATGCTGCTAGTTGTTTCTGTTCTCTCTCAATTATGGTCTTGTTGACAGCACATCATTGCTGCTAGTTGTTTCTGTTCTCTCTCAATTTATGGTCTTGTTTGACAGCACATCATTGATGCTAGTTGTTTCTGTTCTCTCTCAATTATGTCTGTTTGACAGCACATCATTCTGCTAGTGTTTTCTGTTCTCTCTCAATTATGGTCTTGTGTGACAGCACATCATTGATCGCTAGTGTCTGTTCTCTCTCAATTATGGTCTTGTTGACAGCACATCATTGCTGCTAGTTGTTTCTGTTCTCTCTCAATGATGGTCTGTTTGACAGCACATCATTGATGCTAGCATGGTTCGGTTCTCTCTCATATGTATGGTGTCTGTTTGAGCAGGACACATCATTCCAGCTAGTGTTACTAGTTCTCTCTCAATGATGGTCTTGTTTGACAGCCAACATCATTGCGGCTAGATTGGTTCTGTTTCTCCTCTAAATGTAGGTACTGTTTGACAGACATCATTGCTGCTAGTGGTTTCTGTTCTATCTCAATTTATGGTGGCTTGTGTGAAGGCACATCATTCCTGCTAGTTGGTCTGTTCTCTCGCAATTTATGGTTGTTTGACAAACACACATCATGCTGCAGTTGTTTCTAGCTTCTCTCTCAATGTATCTGGCTTGGTTGAAAGCAATCATTGGGCTAGTGTTTTTGCTTCTCTGTCTCAATTTATGGTCTTGTTCGACAGACACATCATTCACCTGCTAGTGTATTTATGTCTCTCTCTCAAGTTATGGTCTGTTTGACAGCACATCATCTGCTGCACTAGTTGTTTCTGTTCTCTCTCAATTTATGAGTCTTGTTTGACAGCACATCATTGCTGCTAGTGTTCTGTTCTCTCTCATGAGTCTTGTCACTGTGTTTGACAGCACATCATTGCTGAAGATGTTTCTGTTCTCTCTCAATGTAATGGTCTTGTTTGACAGCACAGTCATTGCTGCTAGTTGGTTCTCGTTCGCTCTCAATAGTATGGTCTTGATGTGACAGCACATCATGCTCTGCTAGTTGTTTCCGTTCTCTCTCAAGTACTGGTCTTGTTTGACAGCCACATCATGCCGATGCTAGTGTTCTGGTCTCTCTCTAATTGATGGTCTTCGTTTTCGACAGACATCCTGCTGACTAGTTGTTTCCTTTTCACTCTCAATTGATGTGGTCTTGTTTGACAGCACATCATTCTGCTAGTTGTTTCTGTTCTCGCACAATGTACGGTCTAGTTTGACAGCACATCATTCTTGCCGAGTGTGTTCTGTTCTCTCTCAATGTGATGGTCTTGTTATGAGTCAGCCACATCATTGATGTTTTACTGATATGTGTTGCTGTTCTCTCTCAATGTATGGTCCTTGTTTCTGACAGACATCATTGCTGCTAGTTGTTTCTGTTCTCTCTCAATGATGGTCGTGTTTGACAGGCACATCATTGCTGCTAGTTGGTTCTGTTCTCTCTCAATTGATGGTCTTGTTGACAGCAAATCATCATTGCCTGCTAGATGTTTCTGTTCTTCTCAATGTAGGTCTTGTTTGACAGCACATCATCATTGCTGCTAGTTGTTTCTGTTCTCTCTCATATTGATGGTCTGGTTTGACCAGCACATCATGCTGCTCCTAGTTGTTTCTGTTCTCTCTCCCAATATGTATGGTCTTGTTTGACCTCAGCACATACATTGCTGCTAGTTGTTTCTGTTCTCTCTCAATTTAATGGTCTTGTTTGACACACATCATTGCTGCTAGTTGTTTCTGTTCTCCTCAATTTATCGGTCTTGTTTGACACAGACACTCATTGCTGCTAGTGCTCTGTTCTCTCTCAATGTTATGGTCTTGTTGACAGCACATCATGCTGCTAGTGGTTCTAGTTCTCTCTCAATTTATGGTCTTGTTTGACAGCCACATCATTGCTGCTAGTTGTTTCTGTTCTCTCTCAATTTATGGGTCGTCTGTTTGAGCAGCACATTCATAGCATGCCTAGTTGTTTCTGTTCTCTCTCAATTATGGTCTTGTGTCTGAAGCACTCATTTCCCCTGATAGTGTTTCTGGTTCCTCTCAAATATATGGTCTGTTTGAAAGACATCATTGCTGCTAGTTGTTTCTGTTCTCTGCAATTTTATGGTCTGTTTGACAGCACATCATTGCTGCTAGTAGTTTATGTCTCCTCTCTCCAATTGAGGTGTCTGTTGAAGCCCATCATGCTGCTAGTTGTTTCTGTTCTCTCTCAAGTTATGGTCTTGTTGACAGCACATCATTGCTGCTAGTGTTTCTGTACTCTCTCAATTTGATGGTGCGTCTGTTGACAGCACATCATGCTGCCAGTAGTTCTGTGCTCGATCAATGTATGGTCTTGTTGACACGCATCATGCGGATAGTGTTATCGTCATCTCTCAATTTATCGGTACTGTTTGACAGCAGGCATCATCCTGCTAGTTGTGTTCTGTTCCTCTCTCGACATTTATGGTCTGTTGACAGCCAACATGTGCTGCTAGTAGTTTCTGTTCTCTCTCAAGGGATGGTCTGGTGTGACAGCAACGCATTGCTGCTAGTTGTTGTTTGCTGTGCTCTCTCAATTGATGGTATTGGTTGACAGCACATCATGCTCTGCTAGTTGTTTCTAGTTCTATAGCAATGATAGGGATCTGTTTGATCAGCACATCAGTCCTGACTAGTTGTTGTCCGTCGCTCTGCAATGTGATGGTCTTGTTTGACAGCACATCATGCTGCTAGTTGTGCTGTCGTCCTCTCAATGTATGGTCTGTGACGCACATCAGGCATGCGAGTGTTTCTGTTCTCGCTCAATGTATGGCTGTTTGACAGCACATCATCGCTGCTAGTGTTTCGTGTCTCTCTCTCAATTTGATGGTCTGGTGTGACAGACTCATGCTGGCTCGTGCATGGTCGCAGCATACATTTGAGGGTCTGCTTTGACAGCACATAAGTGCTGCTAGTGTTTCGTTCTCTATCAATGTGATGGTCTCTTGTTTGACAGCACATCATTGCTGCTAGGTGTGTCTGTTCATCCTCTAAATTTATGGTCTTGTGTATGACAGCACATCATTGCTGATCGTTGTTCTGTCTCTCTCAATTATGGTACTGATTGACAGCACCATCCTGCTGCTCGTGTGTCGTGCTCTCTCAATTTATTGGTCTTGTTTGACAGCACATCATCGCTGCTAGTGTTTCTGTTCTTCTCTCAATTTATGGGGTCCTGTATTGACCAGCCATTATGCTGCAGTTGTTTCTGTTCTTCTTCTCAATGGCATGGTCTTGTTTGGACAGCAAAATCTGCTGCTAGTTGTTTCTGTTTCTTCTCAATTTATGGTCTTGTTTTGACAGCACATCATTGCTGCTAGTTTGTTCTGTTTTCTTCAATTTAGGTCTTGTTTGAACAGCACATTATTGCTGCTAGTTGTTGATGTATCTCCAAGTATCCGCTGGCTGTTTGACAGCAAATCATGATGCTAGTGTTTCTGTTCTCTCTCAATTCATGGTCTTGTTTGACAGACATCAATTACGCTAGGTTTCTGTTACGCTCCTCAATTTATGGTTCTTGTTGACAGCACCTCATTGCTGCTTAGTTTGTTTATGTTCCTCTCTCAATTTATGGTCTTGTTTGACAGACCATCATTCGTTGCTAGTTGTTCTGTTCTCTCTCAATTATGGTCTTGTTTGACATCACACATTGCTTGCTAGTCGTTTCTGTTCTCTCTCCAATTTAGGTTGTTTGACAGCACATATCCTGCTAGTTGGGTTTCTGTTTCTCTCTAAATGTGTGGTCTTGTTTGATAGCACATCATTCCTGCTAGTTGTTTCTGTTCTCTCTCAATGTTATGCGTCTGTTTGACAGCAATCCATGGCGCTAGGTGTTTGCTTGTCTCTATCAATTTATGGTCTTGTTTGACAGACATCATTCCTGCTAGTTGTTTCTGTTCTCTCTCATGTTATGGTTCTTGTTTGACAGCACATCATTTGCTGCAGTGTTTCTGTCTATCTCAAGTTTCTGGTCTGTTGGACGCAGCACATCATTCTGCTAGTTGTTTCTGTTCTTCTCAAGTATGGTCTTGTTTGACACAACATCATTGCTGCTAGTTGTTTCTGTTTCTCTCTCAAGTATGTCTGTTTGAAGCACATTCTTCCTGCCTAGGTGTTTCTGTTCTCTCTCAGTATGGTAAGTGTTTGGAAAGAGCACCTCATTCCTGCTCGTCGTTTCGGTTCTACGCCAATGGTATGGTCTGTTCTGAACCACAATCATGCTGCAGGTTGTTCGTTCTCTCTCAATGTATATTGGTCTTGTGACAGCACATCTTGCTGGCCTAGTTTTTCTGTTCTCTCTCAATTTATGGGTCTTGTTGAAACACATCATTGCATGCTAGTTGTTTCTGTCTCTCTCTAAAGTACGGTCTTGTTTGACAGCAACAATCATTGTGCAGGTTGTTTCTGTCTCTCTCACATTTAGGTCTGTTTGGACAGCACACATTCCTGCTAGTTGTTTCTGTCTCTCGACTAAATGTATGGTCTTGTTTGACAGCACATCATTCCTGCTAGTTACGTTGTCTCTCTCTCAATTTATGGTTATGTTTAACAGCACATCATTGCTGCTAGTTGTTTTGTATCCTCTCTCAACTGAGATGAGGTTGTGACAGCACATCATGCTTGCTGTGTTTCTGGTTCTCTCCAATTTATGGTCTGGTTTGACAGCACATCATTGCTGTAAGTGTTTCTGTCTCTCTTCAATTTATGGTCTTGTTTTGACAAGCACATCATGCTGCTAGTGTTTGTTCTCTCTCAATGTATGGTCCTTGTTTGGACACCAATTCATTTGCGGCTAGTTGTTTCTGTTCTCATCCTCAATAATGGTCTTGTGTTTGACACCACATCATGCTGCTAGGTTTCGTGTCTCTCTAAATTCATGGTCTTGTTTGCCATCCCAACATCTCCTGCTAGTGTTTCTGTTCTCTCCCATATTTATGGTCTTGTTTGACAGCACCTCATTCCTGCTAGTGTTTCTGTTCTCTCTCAATGTAGGTGTGTTGACAGCAATCATTGCTGCTAGTTGTTCTGTTCTCTCTCAATGTATGGTCTTGTTTGACAGCACATCATGCTGTAGTTGTTTCTGTTCTCTCTCAATTATGGTCTTGTTGACACCACATCATTGCTGCTAGTCCTGTTTATGTTCCTCTCAATGTTCCATGGTCTGTTTGACAGCACATCATTCTGCTAGTGTTTCTGTTCTCTCTCAATTTATGGTCTTGTTTGCAGCACATCATTGTGCTAGTTGTTTCTGTTCTCTCTCAATTTATGGGTCTGTGTTTGACAGCACCATCATTGATTCTAGTTGTTTCGTTCTCTCTCAATTATGGTCTTGTTTGCAGCACATCATTCCGATAGTTGTTTCTGTTCTCATCAATTTTTATGGGCTTGTTTGGACACAACATCAGTGCTGCTAGTGGTTTGCGTTCGATCTAAATGTAGTAGTATGGTGTGACTACGTAATCTTCATGGATGGAGCAGTGTTCTGTTCTCTCTCAGTATAGTCTTGTTTGACAGCACATCATGATGCTAGTGTTATGTTCTCTTCTCATTATAGTCTTGTTTGGACAAGAACACATTGTTCTAGTGTTTCTGTTCTCTTCAATGTATAGTCGGTGACAGCACATCATGCTTCCTAGGTGTCTTGTTCTCTATCAATGTATAGTCTTGTTTGACAGACATCATGTTGATAGTTGTTCGTTCTCGCTCATGTATTAGTCTTGTTTGACACCACCTCACTGCTGACTAGTTGTTTCTGTTCTCTCGCAATGTAAGTCTGTTGACAGCAAATCATTGCTGATAGTGTTTCGTTCTCTTCAAGTATGGTCTTGTTGACAGCACATCATTGCTGGCTCGTGTTTCTGTTCTCTTTAATGTATGGTCTGTTTGACAGCACATCATTGCTGCTAGTTGTTCTGTTCTCTCTCAATGTTATAGTCTTGTTGAAGCACATCATTGCTGCTAGTTGTTTCTGTTCTTCTCAATGTATGTCTTGTTTGACAGCACATCATTTGATGATAGTTGTTTCTGTTCTCCTCTCAATGTATAGTCTTGTTGGACAGCAAATCATTCCTGCTAGTTGTTTCTGTCTCTCTCAATGTATTCGTTCTTGTTTGACCGCACATCATTGCTGCTTTGTTTATGTTCTCTCTCAATGTATAGTCTTGTTTGACGCAAACATTGCGTAGTTGTTTCTGTCTTCTCAATGTAAGTCTTGTTGACAGCACATCATTGCTGCATGTTGTTTCTGTTCTCTATCAATGTATAGTCTTGTTTGACAAGCACATCATTGCTGATAGTGGTTTTTTCTCTCTCAAGTTATGGTCTGGTTTGACAGCACTCATTGCTGCCTAAGTGTTCTGTTCTCTCTCAATTATGGTTCGGTTGACAGCACATAATGTGCTAGTTGGTTTCTGTTCTCTCTCAATTTCATGGTCTTGTTGACAGCACCTCATTGCTGCTAGTTGTTCTGTTCTCTCTCAATGTAATGGCTTGTTTGACCAGACATTATTGCTGCTAGTTGTTCGTTCTCTCTCAATGATGGTTCTTTGTTTGACAGCACATTATTGCTGCTAGTGTTTCGTCTCTCTCAATGTTAGTCTTGATTGACCGAACATCATCTGCTAGTTGTTTCTTTCTCTATCAATGGTATGGTCTTGTTTGACAGCACATTATGCTGCTAGTTGTTTCTGTCTCTCTCAATGTTGTCTTGTTTGACAGCACATCATTGTGCTAGTTGTTTCCGTCTCTCTCACTGTAGGTCTTGTTTGACACACATCATTCCTGCTAGTGTTTCTGTCTCTCTCAATGTATGGTCTTGTTGAAAGCACATCCATTGCTGCTAGTGTGTCTGTTCTCTCTCAATGTATGGTCTTGTTTGACAGGCACACATTGGCTAGGTTTCTGTTCCCTCAATGTATAGTCTTGGTTTGACAGCACCTCATTGCGCTAGTTTTTTCTGTTCTCTTCAAATGCATAGTCTGTTTGACAGTCACATCAGTGCTGCAGTGTTATGTTCCTCTCAATGTCATGTCTGTTTGACACCAATCAGTCCTGCTGTTGTTTGTTCTCTCTCAATGTATGGTCTTGTTTGACACAAAATCTTGTTGTTGCTAGTTGTTTCTGTTCTCTTCCATTATGGTCTTGTTTGACAGCACATCATTCCTGCCTAGTTGTTCTGTGCCTATCAAGGATATGGGTCTTGTTTGACAGCACACATTCCTGTAGTCTGTTTCTGTGCTCTCTCAATGTATGGTCTTGTTGACAGCAACATCATTGCTGTAGTTGTTTCTGTTCCTTGCGTCACTGTATGGTCTGTTGGACAGACATCATTGTGCTAGTTGTTTTGTTCTCTCTCAATGTATGGTCTTGTGGACAGCACAATCATTGCGCTAGGGGGGTTTTGGGGGTTTTTTTTATTTGTTTTTCTCTCTAATGTATGGTCTTGTTTGACAGACATCATGCTGCAGTTGTTTCTGTTCTCTCTCAATGTAGGTTTGTTTGACAGCTACATCATTGCTGCTATTGTTTCTGTTCTCTCTCAAGCAAGGTCTTGTTTGACAGCACATCATTCCTGCTAGTTGTTTCGTTCTCTCTACATTGTGGTCTTGTTGACAGCAATCATTGTTCTAGTTGTTCTGTTCTCTCTCAATTTATGGTCTTGTTGACACCACACATTTGCTGCTAGTTGTTCTGGTCTCTCTCATTGTATAGTCTTGTTTGACCGGCACATCATGCTTGTAGTTTTCTGTTCTCTTCAATGGTATAGTCTGTTTGACACCAACATCATTGCTGCTAGTTGTTTTGTTCTCTCTCAATGTATAGTTTGTTCTGAAGCACATCATTGCTGCTAGTTGTTCGTTTTCTCTCAATGTAAGTATGTTTGACAGACATCATTGCGGCTAGTGTTTCGTTCTCTCCTCAATGGTATAGTGAGTCTTGTTTGACAGCACATCATTGCTGCTAGGTTTTCTGTTCTCTTCATTAGGGTCTTGTTTGCAGCACATCATTGGCGTGCTTAAAGTGTTCTGTTCTCTCTCAATTATGGTCTTGTTGACAGCACATCCTGCTTGCTAGTTGTTTTGTTTCTCTTCTCAATTTAGGTCTTGTTGAAAGCACATCATGTGCTATTGTTTCTGTTCTCTCCCAATGTATGTTTGTGACACTAAATCATGTGCTAGTTGTTTCGTTCTCCTCAATGATAGTCTGTTTGACAGAATAATTGCGCTAGTGTTCTGTTCCGTCTCAATTGTATAGTCTGTGACAGCACATCATGATGCTAGTTGTTCTGTTCTCTACTCAAATAGGTATGGTCTTGCGGACACAAATCATCTGTAGTTGTTTCTGTTTCTCTCAAATGATAGTCTGTTTGACAGCAACATTATTGCTGTAGTGTTTCTGTTTCTCTCAATGTAGGTCTGTTGACACTACATCATTGCGCTAGTTGTTTATGTTCTCTCCAATGTATGACGTCTGCTGTACAGCACATCATTCCTGCTAGTGTTTCTGTCTCTCTCAAGTATGGTCTTGTTTGACGGACATCATTCCTGCTAGTTGTTTCGTTCTCTCTCAATGTATGGTCTTGTTGACAGCACTCATTGCTGTTAGTGTTTGTCTCTTCATGTAGGGTCTTGTTTGACAGGCACATCATTGCTGTAGGTTCTGTCTCTGTAACGTATGGTCTTGTTGACAGCACATCATTGTGCTAGTTGTTTGTTTCCTCCAATGTATGGTCTTGTTTTACAGCACAACACATTGCTGCTAGTTGTTTATGTCCTCTCAAGTATGGTCTTGTTTTTACAGCACATCATGCCGCTAGTTGTTCTGTTCTCTCTCAATGTATGGTTATGTTTGACAGCACACATTGGCTAGTTGTTTCTGTTCTCTCTCAATGATAGTCGTTGACACTACATCATTGCTGTAGTTGTTTCTGTCTTCTCAAGTATATTTTGTTTGACAGCACATCATGCTGCAGTTGTTCGGGTCGCTCTCAATGAAGGTCTGTTTGAAACTACATCATTGCTGTTGTGCTATGTGGTCTGTTCTCTCTCAATGTATGGTATTGTTTGACAGCACATCATTCCTGCTATTGTTCTGTTCTCTCTCAATTGCTGGTCTTGTTTGACAGCACATCATTCACTGCTAGTTGTTCTGTTCTCTCTCAATGTATGGTCTGTGTGACAGCACATCATTTCCGCTAGTGGTCACTCGTTCTCTCTCAATGTATGTCTGTTGACAGCACATCTTGTGTAGTTGTTTCTGTTCTCTCTCCGAATGTATGGTCTGTTGACAGCACAATTCCTGCTAGTTGTTTCTGTCTCTTCAAGGTATGCGTATGTTTGACAGCACATCATTGTGCTAGTTGTTTCTGTTCTCATCTCAATGTATGGTCTGTTTGACTAGCACATCATTGTGCTAGTTTGTTTCTGTTCTCTCTCAATTGATGTCTTGTTGACAGCACCTCATGCTGCTAGTTGGTTTGTATCTATCAATGTGGTCTTGTTTGACACTACATCATTGCTGCTAGTTTGTTCTGTTTCTTCTCAATGTATGGTTGTGACAGCACATCATTCCTGATAGTGTTTCTGTTCTCTTTCAATTGATGTCTGTTTGACACCACATCATTCCTGCTATTGTTTCTGTTCTCTCTCAATGTATGTCTGTTTGACACACATCATTCCTGACTAGTGTTTCTGTTCTCTCCAAGTATGCGCTTATTGACAGCACATCATTCTGCTAGTTGTTTCGTTCTCTCTCAATTGATGGTCTTTGTTTGACAAACATCATTCCCGCAGTTGTCTCTGTTCTCTCTCAATGGTATGGTCGTTTGACAGCACTCATTGCGCTAGTTGTTTCTGTTCTTTCTCAATTGAGGTCTGTTTGACAGACATCATTGCCTGTAGGTTTCGGTTCTCTCTCAATGTATGGCTTGTTTGACACCACATCAGTGCGTAGGTTGTTTATGTTCTCTTAAATGTATGTCTTTGTTGACAGACAGCATTCCTGCTAGGTTTCGTTTCTTCTCAATGTATGTCTGTTTGAACCACATCATGCTGCAGTGTTTCTGTTATCTCTCAATGTATGGTCTGTTTGAAGAACATCATTTCCTTGCTAGTTGTTTCTGTTCTCTCTCAATTAGGCTGTTTGACAGCACATCATTGCTGCTAGTTTGTTCGGTCTCTCTCAATGTATGGTCTGTTTGACAGCACATCATGCTGCTAGTGTTTCTGTTCTTCTCAATGTATGGTCTTGTTTGACAGCACACATGCGCTAGTTGTCTGTTCCTCTCAATTATGGTCTTGTTTGACAGCACATCATGCTGGCTGTTGGTTTGTTATTCAATGTTGGTTTGTTGACAGCACATATTTCTGATAGTTGTTTCGTTCCTCGCAATGTCTGGTTTGTTTGACAGCACATCATTGTGCCGTTGTTTCTGTCTCCTCTCAATTTAGGTCTTGTTTGACAGCACATCATGGGATAGTTGTTTAGTCTCTCTCAATTTATGGTTTTGTTGAAACCCACATCATTGTGCTAGTTGTTTCGTTCTCTCTCAAGTATGGTCTTGTTGACTCCAGCACATAATTGTGCTAGTGTTTCGATTCTCTTCTCAATTATGGTTCTTGTTTGACAGACATCATTGTGCTGGTGTTTTTTCTCCTCAATGTATGGTCTTTTGACAGCACCCTCATTGCTGTAGTGTTTCGGTTCTCTCTAATTGATGGTCTTGTTTGACAGCACATCATTGCTGCTAGACGTTTCTGTATCCTACTTTCTCTCCCCTCAATTATGGTTGTTGACAGGCAGCACATCATTGTGCTAGTTGTTTCTGTTCTATCTCAAAACTTATGGTTTGTTTGGCCAGCACATTTATTGCTGTACTTTGTTTCTTCTCTCTCAATGTAGGTACTGTTGACGCCCATCATGTGCTAGTGTTTCTGTTCTCTCTCAATTGATGTCTTGTTTGACAGCCTCATTCTGCTAGTTGTTTCGTTCTCTCTCAAGAGGTCTTGTTGACAGCACATCAATGCTGCTAGTGTTTCTCTCTCTCCAATGTTATGTCTTGTTTGACAGACATCATTGGCTAGGATCTTCTCTCTAATTTATGGTCTTGTTTGA